>JAYMFT010083395.1:0-14226 GCA_038088735.1 Panulirus argus | reverse complement strand
TCTCTCTTTTATGTAATAAGCATTGAAATGATTTATGTAATAAGCATTGAAATGATATGAGGAGCTGTGCTCCATACCTTGTTTACAAAGTCTGAACAAAATAAATTGTCTGAGTCACACACACACACACACACACACACACACACACACACAGTCTAATCTCTTCGCCCATTCCTCAAATACCCTGCCTACTCCTTTACCCGTTCCTTCCATCGACACTATCTTTTTCCTAACCCCCAACTCCCCACACCTTTGACTACCCCCAACATACCATGTGTACCTCTCCCTTCTCCCACACGCTGTCTACCCCTTGTCTCCCTTCACCACTAGCTCTCTCTGCCCTCGCCCCACACGCATACACGCTCACACAAAGAAGTACTTTTATGGTATAAGAGTGGTGGATTAATGGAATAGAGTGACTGAGGACATGGTTAATGCAGACATCATACACAGATTTGAGAACTCCTATGGTAGTAGAGAACGTTCAAGATATGGGGCCCCACGAGTGTAAAATTCCCTAGGGCCCCGTACTGTACAAATAGTTACTTACAACGCGCCCTGCCTGATCATCCTCCTTCTCCACCATATAAGAAAGACTACCGGAAAAAGGTGGAGAAAATGGTATTCAAGATCATCCTCAGCCTCTCTTATCCCACTTCTCAAGAGGCTCTCAACCCACTGGTACCCCATACTCTCTGCATCCATCACCCGGATCTCATAGTACGGGAAGAAAGTGCTGCGATATCCCCGCCATCGCCACCTCTTGCCACATGGGATACGACTTCTCCACGTTGCAGCACCACATCCACATCGTCCCCACCCGAGCTCGTCCAGGCAGGTAGCAGGAGACGCACACTGGTACCGCCATGAACATCGTCTGTAATCAGTGGACCGCCACCCTAATATTCACTTAGATACTCTCTTCTTAATCCACCGCCCTCTTTTCCTTGTTGAAGCCTCCATACATGCTCAAGGAGTGTAGAAACTACCTATAGGCCCTTGAAATGTTTATTGAAATGTTTAATAAATCCTTGGATAGTGTAGCGTTAAGGAAGTGTAAGAGAGAAATTATATCTTTATTATTCTTAAGGAAATCTAGATATGGCACTAAACTGCAGGCAAGTATCTCAGATAAGTGTGGTCTTTAGAATACTGAAAAAGATCATTGGGTAATTACTTGAAGAAGAGAAATTAAATTAGAGGGCAATATGGGTTTAGAGGAGAGATCATGTAGAAAAAGTCTTTCAGTCGTCTATGACAGAGTGAGCTTTGTTTTGCAAAGGAGAGGGGGATAAATTGACTGTATTTCTAGACTTTTAGGAGGCATTTGACAGTCCCGTACAAGAGGGTGGCAAAGATGCTGAATATTCAGGCGGGCAAAACTGGGAGACTCCTGCTGTGGATCGAAAAGGGAACAAATGACTCATGTCAGAGGAGTCTTTCTAAGTGGGTTGGGGAACCGAGTGGTGTGTCGCTGGACTCTGCCTTAGGGCCGTCATTATTCTTGATGTGGGTTAGAATGACTTTGCCGAACTGAATTCATACGTAGAAATGTTAACTGATGAGGCCAAAGCCGTGAGAGAATTGCGGAATGGACAGAATGGTTTCGAAGTACAAAGAAACTCTGAAAAGCTCTATCGCTGTTTGGAATCATCTTGATGAAGTTCATCCTACACAGACGCAAAGATTGAGGGAAGAACACGCTATGACCATATTTTGACAGAGGAAATGTATTACGTGAATTTATGTGTGGAGTGGGACTTCAGGGTCGACAGAGCACTTCGTTTAACACTTGATTATCAATTGGTTGATGTTGAAACTGCATTTAGATATATGGATAAGAAAGTATATTTGTTCACTTAACTGTTTGCATCCTTAGGTCTAAACTACAATATGCGTCTCAGGTTTCGTCACCTTACTTAAAGAAACTTAAAGATCAACTAGGAGTATGAAAAACAGATAATATGAGCCCATGTTGGCTTATGACGGTTTAATTCTAAATTTGGCCGTCAGGGGTAAGAACAGAACAGTAGGAAGTGTATCCTAACCTTCCTCACCTCCCTTCGGCAACAACATTCGGCAGGATAAAGATTATGCGCTTCAGTAACAGATTAGTTTCTCAGAGCTGGAATTAAAGCTTTGTAGATAATTCCAGAAGCTCCAGAGGAGAACAGCAAAGATGACACCTGGATTAAGAAAATGGTACACTAAGAGTTAAGAGGTTTAAACTACGTCTCCCATGAAAAGAAAAGAAGATGAGGTTGGGGAGAGGGAACCTAATGACAGTTCTTTGAAAGATGCAGGGAAAGGGCAGTGAGTGGTCATAGCAAGGAAACAAACATGTAACTTGTTACAGTAAATGTGGAGAGCTACTTCTTTTTGATATCAGAGTTGTGGTTGAATTGGTTAAGGTGAGTGATGAAACTTTGATGTTAACAGTAAATAGGTTAAAGAGTTGTAAGACAGTAAAGGGAATTCGATATAGGGCCGTCCCACGAGGTAAGAGACGGGGCAACATGAGTGCAACACTCAAAGATGAATAGTATACCGTCGTATACATTGCTTCACGCACGGGCCCGCCCGGATTCGAGTCCTGGACGCGGCAGTCAGTCCATAACCAATCCCACATGTTCATCCTCCCCTCGGGCTGGTCGGTAAATGGGTACCTGGCTTCGGCTGGGATGTGTGAGTGTGGGTATATACACACACTTAGGAGTAAAGACATGGTACATATATATAAGATTAAGCGACGGGGCAACACAAGTGTAAAACTCTCTCCCCGTAACACATAAATAGTAATCACACTTACACTCAACCCTGTCGCACCCACGAAAGGCCACCTCTCCAGCCACACTCTCGCCTCTGACCAGTGACAACAGACACATTTTTATTCCTGGCCCACCCATCACCTGCACCCAACCTTTACCAACACCACCACCACGCATCCAACCTCTTGCCCTCACACACTCCATCTCAGTCACCCATATATTGTCCCTTCCACTCGTACGTTTTGCTGTTGGTCCCACCTTCACACCCTGCCTTTAGTTCCCATATATCTTATCGATGGACTTCCCAGGACGTCCTTCCACTGGCTCTACCCCCACCAGACGCACGTACCCCTCCAGTGGACTTCCCAGGACGTCTTACCACGGACTCTCCTCTGGCCACACACACATACCCTTCCAGTGGACATCCTAAGACAACCTACCACTCCTTCCACCATACACATAATACCTTACGACTGGCACTAACACACCCAGTTACTGGCCCCTCCATACTCCCATCAGTAAAATTCAGACACCTACTCATCCTGCCATTGGCCTGTGTGCGCGCAGCTACTACTGAACTAGCCCCCATCCACACACCCTACCATGGCTTCTGCCCATACATCCACTCACTCAACTGTCATCTCCACCCATACATCCAAACACCTTACCATTACCCTCACCCACACATTCACACACCCTACCATCACCCATACTCATACATCCACACACTCCCCCATTACCCATACTCATACATTCATACACCCTACCATTACCCTCACCATATATCCAAATACACAGTACCATTACCCCAAGCCATCCATCCACACACTCTGCCATTAACCCCACCCATACATCCAATCCCTACCATTGGACCTTCCCATACATTCACGCACTAAACAAGCGACACCCATCCCTCCTACTTATACACACCTCGGTACCAGATGGTCCTCTTGCCCTCTCATCGTAAAACAGAGCACATTACTCAAAACAAAAAAAAGATACTTTTTTTATTCACCACTACATGGTCTCCACATCACTAAAGCACCATTCAGGTGACCCCTCCCCAAGTCTGCTTCACTGACGAAGCTCTTGCCTACCAACAGACAGCTACTCGAACCTGAGCCTCTGTGTATGTATCGCTCAAGGGAACGTTCGGAGCCCAAACTCCACACCCACCGGCACGCACGTGTTATACTTTCTTAGAAAACAGCAGCCCAGGAATACGGGATCTATAGACCTCATTCTCTGATCCTGACCCCTAATCTTGGTAATTGGCAACGGGTGTGGCTCTCTGATTTACCGATGAGGCGAGAAGCCTACCCAATGACGCCAAAGAAGCTGTCGAAAGTTATTGATACAAACTGGATGTGAGAGCGAGGGTGGTTAGAGCAAGAGGCCAAGGGTGAAGAGTAGCTGAGCGAGGAGAAAGCAGAGGTTCGATTGTTTACCAGGTGACTGTGATGGCTTTGAAGGAGGGTCGGGGAGAGCCTGTGGTTGGCGGGGGGCGGACGGCCGGGCCAATCGCCTCTCACTGGATCCTAAGTGTATGTGAAGTTTACAGATTTGATCCCAGACGGGTTCCGAAAGGTAACACTGAGATGAAGGCGAAGGATAAAACTTTATTGAAGAATTCTATCAGCAGTAGAGTGGTAGAGCACTGGAATAAAGTGCTACCCCATCTGGTGAATGGAAAGACCATCAAGAAAAGGTTAGTCAGATACATTAATGATATCAGGAAACACTCTTGTTTCATGAGGGCAGAGAGAGAGTTTCTTTTTTGTTGTTGTTGTCGAACAGGTTCTTTTGAAAAAATTTTGGGTTTTTCTGTTTCAGGTCCAGCCCCGGTGAATCCCAATTTATTCAGAGTAGGGAACGTGCCGACGAAATTCTTCCATAGTACTTGGTGCTTGATCTCAGATTTCTTTTCCATCAAGTTGTGTCGGAGAGAGAGAGATGGAAGGGGAAAGGTGCCTGTTCCTCGTCGTGCTCCATCAGGTCTCCTGCTATCTGTCCTCCCTAAGAACTGCCCTGTACACCTGTACTCCTTCACTAAGTCCTCATCTGCATCACCTTCGCTAATCCCTTAATTGCAACCCTCTTCAGTAAACCTTTAATTGCAACTCCTTCACTGACCCCTTAATGGTATCTCCCCTTCTCTGACCCTTCCCCATTAACACTCCATTCATCCAGACTGTTTGATCCCTTCCTCAACCATTCCATTTCTTTCCCTTTCATGACATCCTGCCTGTTCCATCTCCTTTTATCTCCGTCTATTTGCCTTCTTTTCCATCTCTTGTAGTCGCTCCCTCTTCTTCCCATTCCTTCCCTCCCACTCCCTCCTCCTTTTTTTTTTTTTTTTTTTTTCAACTTCCCTGACATTTCTCCGACGGTTTTCCAATTCTCTTTCATTCTTTCGTACCGTTTTCTAATTTCCCTCCTCTTGTCTTCTGAGTTTACCTTGTTTTCTGTTTTCCTCTGTATCCCTTCCTAATGTTTTCTAATTTTCCTCTCATTTCTCCTTATTGTTTTCTTACTTCTCTTTCACTCTCTCCTCCTATTTTCTGACATCATTTCCACCTCCTCCTGTCCTCTAAATTTATGCCCACTTCCTTTTTCTTCCAAACTTAGTTTCCACTCCCTCAACTTGTTTTCTAACCTCCCAACCACTCCCTCATCCCGTTTTCAAACTCCTCTTTCGCTCTCCTTGATATGTTTCTCACTCCTGTTACCTTCTCCAACTCCCCCCCCCCACCACCTTTCCTCTTCCCACCCCACACCCCCTTCTCCCCACAACCTCCTCCATCCCGTCCACGTGCCGGGTCAGAGGTCATTATAGCGAGTGACAGCCACCCTTTCTCCATCTGATGTGTACAAATTGAATTCTACTTCTGGTATCCGTTTTTTGTTTCTTCCTGCACCGGGATTGCCACGGGGACTCAATTGTTTACAGGTGTTAGGTGCTCATCTAGGCCTGTACTGGAGCCCAGTCCAGCCAGTGGCCGCCACTAAGTACTGGAGAACCAGCCAGACCCGTGTGCTCTCTAGAGACCAGAAAGGTCGTTGAAGGTGCATTTCGTGTTAACGGAAGCGCAGTTCGAGTCGAATGTAGATGCAGTTTGTGCCATTATAGGGGCTTCACCTATCACTGTAGGTGCTGTTCGTGTTATTGTGGGTTCAGCTCGTGTCGTTATAGGTGCTGTTCGTATCACTGTATTTGCTGTTCGTGTCACTGTAGGTATAGTTCGTGTTATTATAAGTGTAGTTCGTGTCAGTGTAAGTGCTGTCCGTGATATTATAGATACCGTTCGTGTCATTGTACGTGAAGTTCGTATCATTATGGATGCACTCTTTGTCATTGTAGATACATTTCGTGTCACTGTAGACGCAGTTCCTGTCTTTGCCGGCGCAGTTTGTATGATGTCAGTTTCTCTCTTTGTCGGCGCAGTTCTTGGTACTGTCGGCGCGTTTTGTGTAATTGAAGGTGCAATTTTTGTCACTAAGTGCAGTATATGTCGTTAAAGGTGCAGCTCATGTCACTGTACGTGCTGTTCGTGTCACTGAAGGTGCTGTTCGTGTCCCTGCTGGCACATTTCGTGTCACTGCTGGTGTGCTGTTCGTGCCACTGTAGTTGGTGTTTGTCGTCGCTGTAGAGTCTGCACTCTAAAGGAATGGTGAGTGTTTGACATAGGGAGGCAGATGTTGTGAGTTTAAGATGAGGTGCCACGTTGAGGGAAAGAGGCACGCGTTATAGTATGGTGAAAGGAGAGGAAGTGAAAGCCCTGGATGAAATGCGGCGAAGCATCAGGAACGGATGGGATTGCGGCTGAGTTTCTGAAGAGAGGGGGTGACGCTGTTGACTTCTGGTTAAGTCAGCATGACCGTAGAAAGTATGGCCCAGGGCGAGGTGCCTAAGGACTGGAGGGAGTTCATGTGTAGTCGTATACCCCATGTAGAAAGGTAACGGGAGAGGGTTGTAAGTGAATGTCCGAATTATAGATGTATGGATTTATTGACGATGCCTGTTATGGTGTCTGAGGGAGAGGTGACCGAGAGCGTAATGTCATGCACAGAGCAGTTAAGCGGGGAGAAGCAGTGTGGTTTCAGAAAAGGTAGAGAGTGGAAGGACCTTGTGTTCGTTTTCCAAAATGTGCGGGAGAAGTCCTTAGAATAAGATTTCTAAGGATGTATGTGATATTTAGGGATCTGAAGAACGTATGGGGCAAATGGAAAGTTACTAGCTATAGTGAGAGTAGGAAGCGAGGAGGATGAGTAGCTGTCGGTGAAGAAGGATCTACATGAAGGATGTGAGGTGTCACCATGGCTGTTTAAGGCCGGATGGTGAGAAACATAAATGAAGGAGTCTTAGAGAAAGGGGTTAGGCCTTTAGAATGATAGCGTGCGGACGTAAGAGATGAAATCAGCTTCCGTTTGCAGGAAATATGTCTTTGGTAGCAAACCCCATACAGAAACTCCGTAGGCAGGTAACAGTTAGAGAGACTGTGTTAAAACAGGAAGGTGAAAGTCACTGTGAACAGAAGTAAGGTAATGAGGTGCAGCAAGGAAGTGAGACGAGGATGTTTGTGAGCTTAAGTGGGGAAGACCTCATGGAAATAGAATGCTTTAGGTACTACGGACGCTGAAGCGATTCAAAGAAAAGGAAATGGGGAAAGGGATTTGAGTGCCTTGAGGGGCGTGTGAAAGGAAAGATTAGTTTTTGTGAGGGTTGCAGACGGGCAAGATTGGAGGTGTTCTTAACGGCGTTACTTAGACGTTAAGCTTGAATCTTTAAGGCAAAGGATAGGAGGAGGATGGATATGAGGGAACTGAATGCAGTAACAGTGTCAGGGTTGGGTGGGGGCAATAAGCACAAGGTTGTGCTGGAGATGGTTCGGTCACATGGAGAGCACGAGCGAAGAGAGACTGAAAACTAGGGTCTGTGTTTCAAAGTAGGTGAAGTGGAGGAGGATTCTGGGTACATAAGCCTAAACACTCATAAGGACGAAGGGCGCGCATTGGATACAACGAATCGCAGAGATTTGGTATAAGGGGAGGGGCGACTTGCTGTCAGTAGGGCAAACCAGGGAATAGTAGTCTGTCGGGCTTGGCTGTGGATTGTAGGCTTTGGTTTCGGTACATTATATATAGTAACCAGAAACTAGATGTACGGATGTAGAACCGTCATTCGGTTATTCCTGGCAAAGGCAAATAAGAATGAAAATGACGAAATAAGCAGTAGTAGTGATTGTGGTATAAGTTGCTGGCAGTGTCTCCATTCTTTGACTCGTATAGCCACATACCCCGCCAACCCTCCAAATAATCAGCTGATACCCAGCTGTTGCCACAGCTGACTGACGCGTCATATTAAAGCATGCCATAACTTTCTGATCAACGTAAGAATTTTGTAATTGACTCCACTACCTGTCTGGGAACGCTGGAATTGACTTTTGCACCTCAGACTGGAATGCAATGATTGCCGTTATTATATTTATTAAAGTTTTAATTACCGTCTTTATCTCTTGCAGAGATGCCGCCGACGGTCCAGGAGAGAAAGGTGAATGTTGTCTGTTAGTGTTTCCAGTGCACTGGTGTGGTATCTGTCGGTATTTCTGGTGCACTCTCGTGTTGTCTGTTCTTGTAGTTGGTGGTCTGTACTGTCTGCTGATATTCGTTTTTGTTGTCTGTTGGTGTGTCTGCTATTCAGTCTCTTGGCTTTCTTTGTTGGCATTATCTTCTGTGTAAGCTGACTTGTTAACCCACCCGTCTGGTTGTGTCTTTGCGTGTTTTTCTGAACGGCCTGTAGGCTGGTTAACTGGCTAGGTGGCTGGCTGGCTGGCTGGGTAATTGCTTCACTGACTGACTGACTGGCTGGCAGGCCTGCTGTCTGTCTTCCCGAGAGTGGGAGTGTTTAAGCTTAACTATGCGCACATGGAATCATCTCTCATTCTTATGATTCCACGGAGTCACATCACATTCGCATAAACCCGAGAGAAGAATTCCGTCAAAACCCACCGCAGCTTCATTAGGTAGATTCCAGTATTTTTTTTTACAGTTTGGCGTTGGAAGTCACAGCACGCGGGAAACTTGTTCAGTTGCACTAAATCATCCTTTGTGTCTTAATGCATTCGATTAGCTATGTTCATTGTGTCGTGATTAACTGGGTAACTGTACGTCTCTCTCTCTCTCTCTCTCTCTCTCTCTCTCTCTCTCTCTCTCGCTCTCTCTCTCTCTCTCTCTCTCTCAGCAATCCTTTGTATTATTTCTCTTTGTCTGTTACTCTGAACCTGGCTGTCTGTTCCAGCGTTTTCTCTCTCGTATGCAGTCCTTTGTTTCCTGTTCATATGCCCAAGAAATGTAAACATAATTGTTTTATTGTGTATATCTCCCGCATGGTTTCCAAGACGTTTGGTTATTGTAAACACGAAGTATACATATTTCAAACAAGTGTCTAGCTCCCTTCCCTTCCCTTCCCCGTGAGTCGTCGAGGGCGACCAAATGCTGGAGTACAGAAGGAGCCAAGAGAAGAAAGCTCCTCCTCCTCAGAGGGTCCGGCTGAGGTGTCTGAAGTGTGTGTGGATGTTTCTGACCCCGTCACCCGACGACAGGTTACCATATCGTTGGTCAGTCGTTTTGCCTGACACCAGTGGTGTCAGTCGCCTTGCCTGACACTGGTTGTGACAGTCGTCTGGCCTCACACCAGTGGTCGTCAGTCGCCTGGCCTCACACCAGTGCTTTGTCAGTCGTCTGGCCTCACAACAGTGATCATTGTAAGGGAAGACTCTGTAACATCAACAAGGAAGGAACTAGAACATAGATACCTCGAGGTGGGGATAGCGAGGGAAGACTAAAACAGAGACACAGTTCAGGAAGGATATCAAAAAGGAAGAGAGTTTCGGGAGGGAGATGCAAGCAACAGCATATGAAAGGTACAGAAGAACTAGAAACGAGGACAGCAAGATTAGGAGAGAGAAGGAGCTGAGAGAACTTTGAAAAGAATATTGTGGACAAGGCAGGGGAAAATAATAAAGAAATCTCTAAGTTCATCATCAGTAAATTCCCGGATATAGAGCAGCCAATCAGACAAAGGGACTCATACGAAAGAGTTGTAGGGGATGAGGTAAAGACATGCGAAGATCCGAGCAAGTTTATGTCTGCTTATCTCTTTCTTTTTCACAGTGGGAGACACTATAGCCCCAACTCAAAAGCAAGATGGGTTGGGAAAGATGTGCTGGAGAGCATTAGAGTTGCTAGAAAGACCATCACAAGACCATTCAGAAGGGCCGTGAGCCACATATGGGTCTTGATAAAACTTGTGTGTGTATGCTGAAGAACTTTTGCCGTAACACCTAACAGGCAGCTGGAAATATTGTTCCAAGAATATCGCTGGAAGAGGGTCCACTAGTGCTAAGGGAGTGGACCAGGCCAAGCGTTTTGCCCGTCTGCACGACACTAGAAAAGATAATCAGGAAGTACCTAAGCGAGAGAGAGACAACGATGATTCAAGGAAAGGAAGTCGTGTTTAACGAAATTCTTAGACTTGTGTGAGAGTCAGCTCCGTTTCAGACAAAAGAGAAGGATTGGTGCACTATGAGTGCTTGAACCGATGGAAAGCGTTTGACCCGGTCCAACACAGGAGGTTCGTAAAGGAGCTGGATCGCCAGGTAAGTGGGCTGACTCCTTCCATGGATAAAGAAATTAACAGAAGGGAACAGAGAAAACATGTTATAGGACTCAGTCCTGGGACCATTGCTCTTTTAATAGGTGTAAATGACTTGGAGGAAGGACTGGAATCATACCTGAGCATGTCTAGGGATGATGTTAGTGTCACGAGGGACGTAAAGCATGAAGAGATTGCATTATATTACAAGGGGACCTACACAAACACCATATTTGGGATGATGGATTTTTTTTCCTAAGTTCAACCCGACTAATTGCATAGTAATGAATATGGCTGGGACATAGTACATGAAGGTCTCAGTACGAATATTATCTGGTGGGTAATATGCTGCGGGAACCTATGTCTGGAAGGCAGTTGTACCCAGCCTGCCCCAGACCTCCATCTCAGGAGAATTTTAAAGGTGATTTTTCAGCAAATATTAGAGGTGCATTTAGATATATAGCTAAGGAAATGTTCATCAAGTTATTCAGTGTAAATTAAGGGAGAATTAGAATATGCTTCTTAGGTTTGATCACCGCAATTAAAGAGGCACAAAGACTTGATAGAGAAGGTCCAGAGGAGGACAACAAAAATAGTACCACAGAACTGAATTACAGAGAGAGGTTGGTGACCATAAATTTGCCCATCGTGTAAGAAAGAAGAGTAAGCGGTGTCTTGATCACAACTAAGTTTCTACACCAACTTGATGATGTCGACAACGAAGTTCTTCGAAAGCCATTACAAGAAATTAAGCAGGAATGTGTTAGAAAATATGTAAAGAAATACTTTTATGAAGTATAAGCAGTAAATGAACGGAATAAGCGAATGATGGAAGTGTGAATGTGGGCAGCATACAGTTTAGAAAGTTGTAAGACAGTAGAGAAAGCTCTCGAGATGGAGCACCAACGAGTACAGACCTCCTTCTCTTGCAGTGCAAAGAGATGATTAGAAATGAGCAATAAATTACACACACACACACACACACACACACACACGGTGGCTAAGCGTGGAAAAATTCCTACAAACTATGATGGAACGAGAACAAATGTTAACAGACACAATAACTCAGACCAAAGAAGAACAAACGATTAAGAAGATACACTTGACTGACATACACGAGTAACGAGAATAAACGAGAACATAATGACCATGTAACGAAGACAGGCATGAAAAGTTAGGAAAGGGATTGATTTAAAAGGGGGAGCGACAAATGAAAGAAAATGGAACTAAATGAAAAAGTGAGAGAACGGAAGTAGACTGTGGTGTCGGTTTGGCGTTAAGTCCTTCATGCTGGTCAGACGTCAAGGATGCCTGGCTGGGTCTTCCCATCCTCATTGGAAATATGAGATGCTGTAGATGTTATGAGATCCCGTTATCTAAGAGGTCATATCTGAGATACTTTCGATCCAGTTATAAGGCCCAATAGATTTTATAGATACTACTATGAGATCCTATGCATCTAGCTGATCCTATTTGAGATGCTTCAGATTCTGTTGAGGTCCTATAGATTTTATAGATCCCATTATGAAATCCTGCAGATGCCAGTATAAGATGATATAGATCTCGTAGATCCCATTTTGAGATGCTATAGATTCTGAGAACCTATAGATCTTAGAGATCGTATTACGAAATCCCATAGATGATTTACATGCTATCATGAGATGTATAAACGTTATACATACTGTCACGAGATCATATAGATCCTGTTATGAAATTTTTGTATATCTTATAGATCCTATTATTAGATCCTGTAGCTATTATAGGTCGTATAGATCATGTCGATCCTATGGACGCTCCGACTCGACATCTATTATGGCTTGTCGTAACGTGTGGTGTTGCCGTCTTGTGTCTGGCAAATTGTAACAAATGGACACGTTTGGACTCTCTAATCTCACTCGAATTTTTCACTGAGGCTCTCCATCAAAGGAGTCACTAGGAAAGATGTCTCCCATTATTTATGCCCCTCTAGAAAAGAAAATGTGAAATGGGTGCCTGTTTGTAATGACGGCGAGTCCCCGTTATGTGTGTTTCTTCTTGTGACGTGCGGGTGCGCATGCGCCTAGAGCGCAAGATCTCTAGCTAAAGTGGCCATATACCGAATCACAGCGCCGTTGGACTCAAGGATTTCTTTCTTATTTACCTCATGTTTCTAAAGTCACGTCCGTTTCTTAAAGTGGTGCATGTTTGTCCACGGCGCTGAGCCAATTTTTCCACTTTTCACTGATAATATTTTTTTTTGGGGGGGGTGATTGTTTAGGATTATTCCGTTATTTTCCGATAATATTCCTCACGATTATCAATCTTTTCACGATAACTCCTCAACCTTTCCATTTTTCCCCCGTCGATACACTGCCCTTCCATGTTTGATATTCTCGGAGGGCGCCGCCTTCTCGAGTTACAGGAGACCGTTAGAGAGGGCGCGCCGTCCCCCGAGACAGGCAGGCAAGGCCTTGGAATCTGAGTGTGTTACCTCGATTTCCTTTTTCCACATTTTGACTCCGGGGGAGAAACGTCCAGGTTGCGTGCGTGAGGCGGGCCCGGGTATTTTTCAGAGGGTCATTGTTCTAAGTCTCGCGGTTCAAGGCCACAGCGGGTCTCGGAGCCAGGTCCAGCAGCAGCAGCAGCAGCATATTCATGACTGTAATTATGTTAATCCCACAGATACACACGCGAGGCAAAAGAACAATAAAAATCCACAAGTGTTTTCCACCCACGGCGGAGACACACGGGCCTCTCTCTCTCTCTCTCTCTCTCTCTCTCTCTCTCTCTCTCTCTCTCTCGCTCCCTCTCCCTCCCTCCCCCCACGTCTTCATTCCGCTGGATATTTCATTTCCCTCGGACTCAGAGCCCACTTGTATGCAGAGCAGCGCCCGGGTACTTGTCGTATATTATACTTTCCATGTGCAGGACGACGCTGCCGCCAGCCCTTCCCCACCCCCGAAGGAGGTTGTTTTGCCACATTTGGGAGAGCAGGCCGCCGCCATGACGTGCACACGTACTCCTCCGTTGTCCCAGGCGTCACCAGAATGTCTTAAGGAGCAGCTCCTTCCAAAAAGGATCCTTCAGCGCTGAAAGTCGCCGCGGACGAGGACCGAGCTGTCTGTGCTCAAGGCAAATTTCACAGCCGCAGGGAGTGAGTGGCTGCAGTCGTCTCTCAGATCTGGCTCTGGAACAGCGAGCATAGACAGATCACCGTCATCTACAAGAGAGGTAGTCAGACCAGATTTTGGGTACGATGAGACAGTTCCAGACGAGGGTTCGAGAGCTCCATGCCTCGCTTTAAACCCAGAGTCAAGGCTTAAGTCCTGGTTCCACCCCCCCTTCCCCCCCGGCTCTCAACCAAAAGATGATTTGAGACGCGTTTAGAACTACGTCAGTCCTAGCACCACGTTGTCAGCCTCAGGGTCAAATAGAGCTTTAGAGCTCCGTCAGACGCGGTGTTTCCGCTTTGAACCACAGTGTCAAGTGCAACACGTTGAGAGCCCCGTCAGTCTAGGACTCTACGTCTCAAATCAGGCTCATGCATAACAGCTTATCGGATCACTCCAGCGTCGGCAGAAGGTTCAGTGCATTTTCCGTGCTATATATATATATATATATATATATATATATATATATATATATATTACTAAAACGTTCTCAGGATTGGATCTCAAATCCTCCTTTCTCCTTCGATGCCTCCGTTCTGAATGTTCCTTTCTAAAGATGTAATATTTCTATGATTTTCATAATTACAGCAGTTATTGTGATATATATATATATATATATATATATATATATATATATATATATATACACAAACAC
>JAYMFT010083384.1:0-14226 GCA_038088735.1 Panulirus argus | reverse complement strand
GTGTGTGTGTGTGTGTGTGTGTGTGTGTGTGTGTGTGTGTGTGTGTGTGTGCTTTTTTAAATAAGATGTACTTGAGGGTATTCAGTTGCTCATGCCATCTTAGTTAACATTAAAAAATACCAACAACCAATCACACTTTTCCTAGCCCAGGTGAGGGGTGCATTATCCTGAACTAACTGTAATGGCAAATGAACTGTTTTTTCCCCCCCTCCCCCTTTCCAATGTTGTCAAGACCAGAAGGATTACCAGTAATACTAAAGCTAATTCTAAGTTACATGGTCAAGACCTTCACCTTCCCTAACATATGTAACTCCCATCCAATTGTCGACTTTTCAACTAATCAAAAGGATTGTCTATCTCTGCAGAAGAATGTCTCTTTTCAAAGGAGGCACCTGGGTTGGTAATTATAAGCACAGGCAATCCACTCTGCACCAATTGGGGTGTAGGTGTTGCCATACCTATTAGCTGATACGTACACTTTTGGAAAAGCCAGAGTAGCTAAGAACACCCGATCGACACAGCACACCAGTGCAGCTCCTATAATTGGCACGTATGATCACACAAAAATCACTGGCTTCCTCTCTATCTATATCTCTGATGCCAGTTCCAACTGGGAACTCCCTGAAAGTTCACAGATCTAATCTGCCAAAAGGAGACCACCGAGGTTAATCAGGGAAGTTATAAGAAAGGATAAGGTGAAAAATACCAACAAAACAGAGGATTTGAATGTTACATCTGTATTAGAAATAACAGAAAAGAACACACCAAGGTGGTATGGTCATGTGCAAGGAACAGAAGACATGAAATGTGCCAACAAGGATTTGAACAAGACCCATTAAGGAAGATATCCAACAGGGTAGACACCCCAGAATGAGATAAACAGGGAATCAAGTGCTCACTTAGAAGAGGAAAGGTACCAAAAGAAGTTATAGAAAGAAGAAAGTATAAGGATAGGAATAAGTGGAGAAGAGTGACAGAGACACCATTGAATGATGAACAGCAAGTCTGCCCAGTGTCTGGTGAGAAAGGTGAGACATAAAAATCTTTATAAATGTTTTCACAGCCTTCTAAAAATCGCAATTTGTTATGGTTATGTTGATGTTAGATTTAGTATTAAGAGATTACAATAGAACATTTGTTTAAAGTGAAGACCAAATTTATTTATATTACCATCATGTGCAGCAGTCAGGATAAGTCTTGCTTCATGGGGATGAGCTTCAATTACATAGGAATTATCCTCATGTCCTCTGAGGATCTGCTTAAGCTGTCCTGTGCTGCTGTCCCAGACCCGGAGCCACTTGTCATTGCTGGCAGTTATGACAAATTCATCTGTTCTATTCCATCCAACCATCGTTACTTGCAAACGACGTAAATCTTCAGTAGGAGGGTTAATCCTGAGAGGGAAAAAAAATGCAGATTAAAAACAGTTCTTGCAGAGAAACAAAGAACAAAACATAAAATTAAGCAAGAAACTTGTTAAAAAAATTGGTAAAGAAGTACCTTTAGAGTATGAGTGATGGCTGAACAGAATAACATGTCTGAGAACATGGTTAAAGCAAATTACTAAGATAAATTTCATAAGTTGTATGAAACTAGAGAATGCTCAAGAGATGGAGCTCCATGAGTGTAAAACTCCCTTGTCATACTGGTCAAACAGGTAATTACAGTGTGTTATACTTACTTTATCATTACACATAAAACATGAAAAATTGCATCTGCCATTAAATTATTCCTATTTCACAAAAACAAGCTAAAAAAGTTTACAGTTTTAATATTTCTTTTCTTTAGTGCTAATCCATCTTTAACTACAACCACACCACATGTACATCAAACAAACTGGTACACTGTGAAAACAGGCAAAATCTTGTATTCAATGCCATTATCTGTTTCTACTTAACCTTTCTCTACTTGCCATTAATCTTATCTACCATATACCCATGAGAGGCAACCATAATAACTATATGTCAACATAGCAGCTTCATTTCTTTCTCTACTAAATAAGCAGATTACTACCAATTTTCATGTATGTTATGCTCCATCCTTTTATGTTTCTGAAGTTGCTACTGATCCTGAACACTATGGTGTGACATACAAAAAACAAAGCATCTAGAGATCTGCATTATCAAAGCTACTTAAATTACTGAATAACAACATAATCAAAAGGGATATATTAAGTGAATAAGAATGAACATGATTAATCATAAAGTATTGGTGTACAAGATGTGATATAAACCTAAACGAACGTGAGTGTCAAAGAGAAAAATAAGTTGGACAGTTACAATCTTGGCAGTACACTGAATAATCATTCTAGCTTCCCGGCTTGGCTGTTTTGTATTTTTGTCTCTTTTACTTTCTGTATGATCCGTGCTTTTCTTAAAAACTTAACTCTGTACCTTCCTGCTGAGAAGCTTTCAGGTTTAATTCATCTTCTTTTATACCTTCAATTTTTGCCATGCATAGATCAATATATATATATATATATATCTCCTTCTTTTTTAGGCTACACAGCTGCAGTTCTTTCAGCCTTTCCTGGTGGTCCGTATGTTCCATCCTCTCGATTTTGTTTATGAAGTGCTTCTGAATTCTCTCTATGTTTATTTCTCTGATAATTTCATTGGTGACCATACAATACAGCAGTACTCAATTTTGCTTCTTATATACATACTAACCCTTTTCATCAATGGGTTTCTCTTTCTTGTAAAGAAAGTTCTCAATCATACCATCCATCACTTGATACAGCTATTTTTGCAGTATGTTCTTGGAAATCTAGTTTCTCATTTATGAATATACCTAAATCTTTTACATTTGGCCCACTTTCTACCAATTTCCTTATTGGACCTTTATATGGCACTACAAATGAATCCTTCCTTGACACATAACTTATCTAAATTTTTTTTCAATAAATTCCATCAAGTTCACTTCTTCCCATTTATAAATTGTGTCCAAGTCTTTTTGCATTTCCATCTGATCAGTTTCTGATCCATTTCATTTAATCTGCCATCATCAATGAAGCTCCTTATTATGCATTCCTCTGCTTTATTGTCGTTGTCTGCTATCATTATTACAAAGAGCACTGAGTGCTTACAGAGAGTATCGGTAACAAAATTTTGCCATAAAAGCAGGGCGAGCACATGATGCTCATCACACTACTTGCCTGATGTTCAACTCTGTTTCTCTTGACCACCACCCAATTTCTTTTCCCACATCTCCTTTGTATAATACTATGTTTCTTGGCCACTGCTCCTCTTGCATAGCTTGGCCACTGTTCATCTGGCACAGCTTGGCTGCTGCTCCTCTGGCATAGCTTGACTGTTGCTCCACTGGCATAGCATGGCCGATGCTCCTCTAGTATAACTTGGCTGCTAATCCTCTGGCATAGCTGTGTATTCAGGGTTTATCCAGTATTGTCTTCAACCAAGAGCTTTCTTCTTCTGAATGTTTCTTAGTTACTTTATGTAAGTTTCTTAGTTCTGATATCACATTAATTAAGCATTCTACCTTCCTCAACAAGCATTCACATATTTACGTCTGGGTGCTTTTTTGATATATTTCCTAATATTACTCTTGATCTGATGATGCTGTGTCCACCCTGATGAGTTCCTTTCAAATTTAAGAAGAATGTCTGGTCTTCTTCTTTCTGAGCTACATTGTTCTAGATCTTTTAGCCTTTCATGGTAGTTCATAAGTTCCACCTCCTAAATATTGCATGTGAAGTGCTTCTGAATTCTCTCAAATATGTTTATAACCATGTGTTTTACTGCTGACCATACAACACAGCAGTATTTAGTTTTGCTTCCTATGTATATCTTAAAAAATTTCAATGGCTTTCTGTCTCTTGTAGTGAAAGTTTTCAAAATCACAGCCCTAATTACTTGGCCTGATAGTGTTATCTTCTTAATATCTTTTCTTTTTTCATACTTAATTGCTGTTTCCCAAATTAGCGGGGGAGTACTCCGCAAAGATGAAGAAATGGCCTTATTCACTCATAATTTCCCCCAGCCCCTGGTTCAGTCCATTGACAGCATGTAGCCTCTCATACACCACATCACTCCAATTCACTCTATCCCATGCCTACCTCGCAACCTCCTGCATGTTCAGACCATGAGCACTCAAAACCGATTCCACTCCAATTTCATCTCCCCATTCTTCTTGTTCCATCTACTTCTGACACATATATCTTTACTCATTCTCTCCTTTTGGTCTACCCCTTCTCCTTTCCCTTCTACTTCTGACATATATATCCTTACTTGTTCTCCTTGTCCAAACCATTTCAGCACACTCTCTTCTACTCTCTCAATCATCCTTTTCCTATTACCACACCTCTCTCTAAACCTATCCTTTCTTACTACATCAACCTACCTCACATCATTTACTGCCCTCAAACATTTCTCTTCCATAACTTCTCATCCACAGCTCATGTCTCGCATCCATACAAGGCTGTCAGGACTATCATACTTTCAAGCATGCCCGTCTTTTTCCTCCCTGAGAGTGCAGTCACTTTCTACACATTCCTCAATGCTTCTAAGATCTTCATTCCCTATCCCACCCTATAAATCACAACAGTTTCCAGGGTTCCAGTTGTTGCCATGTAAACTTCACTTCCTCCAAGTTCTTTCCTCTTTACTCATTTTCCATCCAACCTCTCTCTCTCCACCACTAAACCTAATAACCTTGCTTTTCTTCACATTTACTCTCAACTTTCTCTTTCCACACAGTCTCCCAAACTCAGATGCCATTTACTTGAATCTGCCACCAGCAACATGTCATCAGCAAACAATAACCGATTCATCCCCCAAGCATCACCATCCCTGCCAGACTGCAGAGATACCACTCTCCCCAAAACACTTGCATTCACTTCCCTCACCATCCCATCCAGAAACAGTTTAACTAGCCATGGAGACATAACCAATACCCTGCTACAGATCAACCTCCATCTGGAACCACTCACCCTCTTTACCTACTTGCACACACACCTTACTCCCTTGATGAAAACTTCTCACTGCTTCTAATAGCTTTCCTCAACCATATCTTCATGAAACTTTCCACATAGCATCTCTATGAACCATAACGTATGCTTTCTCTAGAACCACAAATCCTCCTGTTTTTCTAAGTATTTCTCACACAAGTTCTTTAAAACGAACACAAGATCCAAACATCCTCTATCACTCCTGAATCCACATTATTCCTCCCTAATCTGACACTCTGTGCATACAACCACCCTCTAAATCACTACTTTCCCATACAACTCACCAGGTACACTCAACAAACTTGTACCTCTGTAATTTGAACATTTACCTTCATCCCAGTGCCTTTACACAATGGCACTATTAAGGCATTCTGCCAATCATCAGGCACCTCACAATGATCCATGTATACAGTGAAAATCCCAACTAAGCAACCACCAACAACACAGTCTCTTCCTTTCTTAGGAAATTCAACAACTATACCATCAAATCCTGCCTGCAACTCTCTTCATTGGCTTCTGATCCAATCATTTTGCTCACTCTGATATCAAACAGCAAAGCTCTTTACTATGCTTTCCTTTAGTTTGCTGATAATGTCTGTTATCATTTTCATAAAAGGTACTGAGATACTTATGGTTCCCCAAATAGAAAATCTTCCTCTGACAGTTCTACTTGCCACTGTTTCAAACTTTCTGTTAGTTATAAACTCTTTCATTCATCTTCTAATATTTTACTTAACTGCTTTCCTTAGCAAAATTATGTGGTTTACTTTGTCAAATCCTTTTGTAAAATCAAGAAAAACAGTGTCCATTTTTTCTAGCACTCTAGCACTGAACTTTCATGTACATTATTGAAAAGAGCTAATAATTGGGTTTGCATAGTTTTCCCTGGTGGTAATCCATGTTAGCCTTTATTTAATGTACTTGTAGATCCGGCATTCTTTCACAGTCTTTTCTTACATGTGAAGCCAAACTAAACAGTATGTACTGTTTAGTTATCAGCTAAGATCCTCCTCTGCGTATTGGTGTTATATATATGCCCCACAGACCTTTCCCTGTTTTCTTCCAGCTGCTTCATTACCCTACTTCAGTCCACTCACAGCATGTCAACCGCTGTATTCCACATTGCTCCAATCCACTATATCCTAAGAATGCATGTCATACTCCAGCATGCTTATGCACCTAGCAACAAAAACTGTTTTACTCCAACCTTTCATCTCCAATTCTGTCTCCCCCTTCTCCTTGACCCTCCACTTTTGACACACATATCCTCTTCATCAACTCACTTATTCTCTCCATATATCTAAACCATTTCAGTACACCATCTTCAGCCCTCTTGACCATACTTTTCTTATTGCTACACATCTTTCCTACCCTATCATTACATACTTGACCAACCCTCCTCAAACCACATATCGTTATCAAACATTTCATTTTCAAAACATTTACCCTCTTCTGTAGATTCTCATGTACAGCCAATATCTCACATCTATACAATATTGTTGGCACTACTACACCTTCAAACATACCTATTTTTTGCCCTCTCAGATGGGGATCTCTCTTTCCACACTTTAGCTTCTCAGTGCTCCCTGGACCTTAATCCCCTTAACCTAACCCATGACTCAACTCCACTTTCATGGTTCCGTTTGCTGCCATGTCCACTTCCAGGTATTCAAAACACCCTACTTACTTCAAGTCTTTCCATTCAAACTCACATCCCAACTAACATGTCTCTTTACAATGCTAAGCCTAATAACCTTGCTTTTATTAACATTTACTCTAACTTTCTCCTTTCACACACTCTCCCCAAACTCAGACACTAACTTTTCCATTTTGTATTTAACCTTATTACCTCAGAGATATTCATATAAAAATTTCAAAAAATCTCTTCAGAAGGTTATTTCATCTAACACTTTCACTCTGATAATGTGCAGAAGTTTTGATGTTTCAGCATAACATGCTAAAATGTGTGGGAGATGGGCTTGAGCTTCATAGCATAGCCTATCATTCTGAAGCAGATTAAGACCTCTAAGCCATCTTATGCTTGCTCCTATGGAAGACTATCACATCCTCCATCATTGCCACCATACCCTTCCACCCTGATCCCCACACCCTCCCCCCTTGGCTGCCACATCCACCCTCATAACCACCACACCCTACCTTCTTGGCCACACACCCTACCCCACCTCCACCATTCCCTCCCTCTCTTGATACCACACCCTGTAATGCCACCAGCAGTAATCCTCTACCAGGCCTGCACTCCCTCCTTTACTACCAACACTCCCTCCATCACTGACCACAAAATCCTCCCTCATTAACAGCACTCCCTCCATACCTGGCAACTGCAACTTGAATGATGGATGGAACTATTCAGCGGTTTAACTATTCACCCCATTATTTTCCTTCTCCATATCTCCCATACACCCAGAACAGCTGTCCCACTCAACAGCAAAACAATTTCCTGATAATATTTAACCAAAACAGTCAGCAATTTGTGTCCTGCCAAGGAAATGGATGAATTATTGGCAACTGTGTGTGGGAGTTAGTTATCGTGAATCTGCAACTTCCTTGCCATGAATACTGATGGGAAGGACATATTGGAAACCCTTATAGTATAACCTAACCTATAGCATAACCTAACCTAACCTACATAGAAAAACTCATTATCACTTATCATAATGTTTTATCTAGATAATATATATTTTCTTGTTATAATCAATGTGATTCATTGAGGATTTTTTCATAACAGCAAAATTGTTTGTAATAATATTAGCTGCATTAGTCACATGCAATGCTGTCAAGGTCAAGCAGGCAACAGCAACACTGCTTCCACTTTTGCTGGAAACACCTCCTGCATCAGCTTTGTCCACTTTCAGAGCTGTAAGAGTCAGTGTCCATAAAATCACTCTCCACAGAATCCAAAGACATATCATCATCAAGCAATTTAAGATTTTCATCTGCCTGGTCCTTTAAATCTAGCTAAACTTAACTCAATTTCCTTCCTAGAAAACTCACAAGAATGTGCTGTCATTGGTATGGCTGGAGGATGACAGACTGTGGGGTGAAATTACTGTGCACTGCCACCTTGGCAACCACCCAAGCTTGGCATGCAGCCTTGAAATAAAGGCATGAAATTCAATGTGTTAATTTCTTTCAGTGTTAATTTCTATCTAAAGAAATTATTGGGCTTGCATAAAAATCCATCTAGAGGAGTCAAGGAGTCGAACTTTTATGTGTTTCATTGTACTGTGCATATGCTTTCCTGGTACAAATCCATGTTGGCTTTTGTTTATGTAGCTGTTTTAGTATGTTCACTTTCAAAACTTTATTGCATCCAAAGCTAAGCTAACTGGTCTGTACTGTTTAGGGTATTAGTTTGTATCCTCCATTTAGTACTGATGTTATATGATATTTTGTGAATCTATGTAATTTTGCTTTCATTCAGGCTTTGCCTCAGCAAAGACATCACTGATTTTGCTATTGTTATCTTTGTGTTTTTGAAAAATATGGCTGGGATTTTCCCTGAGCCAAAGCGAAATTTTCTCTAAGCTGATATATCCCTCTGATTATATCTTCTAGTATCTCAATATCTGTTAGTGCATTTTCAATACATTAGTTAAACAGATCATCATTTAATTTCTCCATGCATTCTGAGCTGAATACTGAATTGTACAGTTCAATAAACATCTGGCTCATTTCTTTAGTGTCATATTCATATCTTTCACCCACCTGCAAGGGTTCAATCTCTGTTGCTGCTATTTTTTTTTGCTTTGTTAATTTATGAGAATAGTAACACTGGGTTTCTTTCCATGTTCTATAGGGTTTCTTTTTTTTGTTTTGTTCATTTATAAGAATAGTAACACTGGGTTTCTTTCCATGTTCTATATAACTCGTTCTTCATTCGTTTCCTGTTCTCAATGGGATTTCAAAATTTCTCCATTTGTATTCATTTTTTTCATCATCAAACTGTTTTGTTCTTGTCTCTTTCTTCAATATCCTTTTCTTCTGCATGGCATCTTCCACTTTCCACCTTTTTCTTTCTTTGGTATTGGCTCCCTCATTAATTCTTCTAATTCCTCACAGCATATTTTTGTACTGTATTTCTGGGTTACTGCCTCTGAGGCTCTCATTAAAATCCTTTCAATGATTTCTCTTCAATCTGATTTCAATCTGATTTGTCACTCAGTTTGCTGCTATCTTCTGATGCTGTATCACATTAACATTCTTTCCATATTATAGGTTGTAGTAATATCTGTGATGTGATCAAACAGACTTTCATAATTCACTTAATTATCTAAAAACAGTGCTATGTCACATGAAAAGATCTATCATCTTGTTACGTCTTATCAATCTATGGTTTACCTACAAAAGGCTCAATGATTCACATAGATTAATTAGTCTTTCGAACTGTTCTCTTTACTCTACTAATTCAACATTCCTTCCATTGTAGCTGTATCTACATCCATAATCAACTCCTGTGTTGCAAGGCTACATCTGCATGAGGATACACAATGAGTGTAGTCACCACTGGCAAGGATGTATCATTGGGAGTGCAGTCTCATCAAAGAACTACTCAATCCAAGGGAGCTTAAATTCCATGCTACTGAAAGTAGTATATCCTTGGGCGGTAGGCATCTTTAGAAAGGTTCTAAATAACAGCAGGACTCTTTAACAAAAAATTTGGCCTTGGGCATTTAAAAATAAATGAATAAATAATATACTCCTCTCTCCAGCAACTCAATACTGTGGAAGTCAAAATCCCCAGCCCCTTATAATCATCAGATCCTGTTTTCCCTTCAATATTTCTTTATCATTTGTTGAAATTGTTTTCATCAGATCCTGTTTTCCCTTCAATATTTCTTTAGCATTTGTTAAAATTGTTTGAAGTCATTACCATTATTTTTTGTGGCTTATACAATACAAGGTTTATTGTGTTTATGGCTAGGATAATCACTGTAATCAACCCTTTAACTCCTCCATACATTTATTTATGCACGGTCTAGCTAGTTAGACATAAACATAAGCAATGAGTTTCACACCTCAATTTCAAGGCCTGGGTGGTTGATGATATGCCCATGTGCAATACTTTTTCCCCACAATCAGTCACCCCCTAGCATTGCCAAAAACAGCACATTCTCTTGAGTTTAAAGAAGGAAACTGAACATCTTTAGAGAACCAGGCAGATGATCATGAATTACCTGAAGAGGATGATTTGTCTTTGGAGGGGGTGGAGTGATTCTATGGATACTGACTCCTCCAGCACTGAAAGCTGACCAAGATGAAGCAATGGAAGGTGCTTATGGTATATGTGGAGGTGGTGTTGCCAGCACTTTATCTCCTGGTGCAGTTGATAATTTTACAAACATAATTTTGCTGTCAAGAAAATTTATCAATGAATCACAAAGGTTATCACAAGAAAAGATTTATCAAATAAAATAAAACAGATTGTAATAATAATAAAATAAAACACAGATTGTAATAATAATAAAATAAAAAAGACTATTAATAATCAGTAATAAATTTTTTTATGTTAACATTATACCTAAAAACCAATCCTCTCTATCTGAACATCCATCATTTGTGGACACAGCTAGGAAGCAGATATATGCACAACAACTAATCCCCATGTACAGTTGTAGACAAAGCAAGGAAGTTTCCAGAAGCACAACTAATCCCCAAAATTTCATATATTTCCTTGGTAGAAGAGAAACTGCTGGCTGGTGGGATGAACTATTTTTAGGAAAATATTTTACTGTTTAGTGGGAAGGCTGTCAGCAATGTGGGAGGTATGGAGAAGGATAATGTTAGGGTGAGTGCTTGGAACCACTGAACAATGTTATCAATCATTCAGCATGTGATGGTTTTACCTGTTTACCTACAAGTACCTAGGATGAGGTTTGCAATGGAGGCAGGGCTAATGTGTTCCACTCACCACTTTGATGACAAAGGTGAACCCAAGGGTTTAGAAGAGAAGGGGCAAATGTGCAGTCTGTTGGGTGGGTGGGGTGAAAGATGAGTTAGTTACTGTTTGCTGATGACACCACTGTTGGTGGATTTGAGATAGAGCCTGCAAAGGCTGGTTTCTAGGAGAGAGCCTACTGAAGCTGGTTTCTGAGTCTGAGAGTGAGTGAAAGGAGAAAGTTGAGAGAAAATGTAGAAAAAGCAAGGTTTGGCAGATGAGAGAGAAAGGTTAGCTGGAGTGAGAGTTTACATGAAGAGAACTTGGGAGTGAATATTGACAGTGAATGGAAACATGGGAGCTCAAGTGAATCATAGGGTGGGAGAGGGGACAAAGGTCCTAAGTGCACTGAGTAATACATGGAAAGAAAGGTTACTTTTTGTGAGGGGAAAAGATGGGTCTGTTTGCTGGTGCAGTAGTCCATAGTCCTATATGAATGTGAGGCATGATCCTTTGATGAAAAAGTGTAGAAGAGGATAAATGCAATGGAAATGAAATAGCTGAGGACGTGTTGTGACGAGGGTTGATCAAATAAGAAACGATAGGGTGAAAAAGAGGAAGTATGAATGAAGATGTGCCGAAGTGGTACGGTTATGAGAAGAGGATAAGTAAAAAGAGGATGACTAAGAAGATAAACATACTGGATGTGGAGGGAACAAAGAAAGGAGGGAAACCAAGTAGATGGTGGAACAATGGAGTGGAAGATGCTTTCAGATTGGGCCTGAACATGCAAGAGATGAAGTGAAATGGAGCAATGTGGTATACATGAGCGACATGCTGTCAAAGGGGTGAACCAGAGCATATGAAGCTGTCTGGGGAAATCAAGGAAAGGTTTGTGGGACCTGGCTGCAGATACAGCAGCTCTGGTTTCCATAAATCATACATGACAGCTAGAGAGTGGATGTTAGTAAATGAGGCAATTTTCTTCCATCTATTCTGGTACTAACTCGAGAAACAGCAAAAGGGAATGAAAAAACTATTGCAGTTGCATTTCTTAAGAAAGGAGGTGACTATTGTTCAGTGGTTAGGATCTTCAATGAATTTATGGATCATTGTGAGGTGCCTGATGATTAGCAAAATGCCAGTAAAGCGCCAATATATAAAGGCAAGAGGAACCAAGGTGAGTTGTGGCATGCACGGAGCACCACACTGGAAAGAACAATGGGGTTTCAGTGGCCTTGATGTGGACTTTTGTCCGTGACTGGGGGGGGGGGAGAGTAGTAGTAGTAGTAGTAGTAGTAGTAGTAGTAGTAGCAGAGGATCTGTTGAACAGGTGTTTGCTTCAAAGAATACTTGTTAGCCATTTCCCGCATTAGCAAGATAACACCAGGAACAGAAAAAGAATAGGCCATATTTGCTCAAATCCATTCTCTAGCTGTTATGTGCAATGCACTGAAACCACAGCTCCAATCTACAACCAGAACCCACAGGCCTTCTGCAGTTCCCCCACACTGCCTATATGCTCTATTTCACTCCAATGACAGCACACTGCCCCCTGGATACCACACTGCTCTAATTCAATCTATCCCACACACACCCACTTCTGCATTCTCAGGCCCTAATCACTTAAAACATTTTCACTATATCCTTCTACCTCCAGTTTGGTCTCCCTCTTCTCCTTTTTCCCTCCATTTCTAACACATATATCCTCTATGTTAATATCTCACTCATTCTCTCTATATGTTCAAACCATTTCAGCACAACCTCTTCAGCTTTCTCACCCACACTTCTGATAACCACACCTCTCTCTCACTCTTTTAATACATACTTAATCAAACCATGTCACACTACATATTGTCCTCAAACATTTCATTTCCAACACACATGCCCTTCCATGCACATTCTCAGCTACAGCTATGCCTCACATCCATAAAACAACACTAGGACTACTAGACCTTCAAACATACCCATTTTTGCCTTCCCAGAACATTAACCTCCTAACCCACTCTGAGGCTCACTCCCACTTCAATGGTTCCATTTGCTGCAGTGTGCAATCCCGGGTATCTAAAACTCTCCACTTCCTCCAAATTTCCTCAAGTGAAATGCACAACCCAACTAACCCAACCCTCTGATCTGTTAAACCTGTATGTGAGAAGTATTTTGAGAAACAAGGATTTAAATGTGGCATATATGGATCTGGAGAAATAAAGAGCAGATAGGGATGCTTGGTGGAGGGTGATAAATATTCAAGGTGTGGGTGAAAAGTTAAAAGAAGTGAGTAGCTTCTATCAAGAGAATAAGGCACGTGTACAAGAAGGATGGAAGGAGGGTGAATGGCTTCCAAGTGAAGGTGGGTTTATGATAGGAATGTGTCTTGTCACCACAGCTGTTTAATCTGTCTATGGATGGGGAGATGATGAAGGTGAACACAAGGGTTTAGGAGATAGGTGGCAAGTCTGCTGTCTGTTGGGGGTGATGGGGGCTGATAAACGAGTTGGTTACTATTTGCTGATGATACGGTGCTGTTGGCAGGTTTGAGAAAGACCCTGCAGAAGCTGGATTCTGAGGCTGTGAGTGTGTGTGAAAGGAGAAAGTTAAGAGAAAATGTGAAAAAAGTAAAATTATTAGCTTTAGCAATAGAGAGAAATGTTAGTTGAAGTGCATGTTTGAATGAAGAGAACTTGGAGGAAGTGGAGAGTTTTAGATACTTGTGAGTGGAAATAGCAGTAAGTGGAAACATGGGAGCTCAAGTCAACCATAGGGTCGGTGAAAATGTGATGGGCCAGTGCACATTTCAGAATGGGCGGAAACAAAGCTCACTTTCTGTGAGGGAAAAGATGGGTATGTTTGATGGTACACTAGTCCCTACATTGCTGTATGAATATGAGGCATGGACCACTGATGACAAAGTAGAGAAGAGTGTGAATATACTGGAACTGAAAGGTTTGAGGACAACATGTGTTGTGAACAGGATTGATCAAACAAGAACAACACAGTCACCTTCAACTGCAATCCCATCCAAATTGGCCATCTTGTTACCCTTCCTCTTATTTCAGCAGTCAACTTGCTAAGACTCTCTCACTTTACAAATCTCCACAACTCAAAAACTCCACATCTGCCAACCTATCACCAAACACATTCAACACATTCATATTTGCCTGCCATTTCTCCCACAGTGACTTAGTGTTAGAAACAGATGAAGCATCACCTTATTTGCTCACATTCACTCTTTGTCATGTATAATGAACTGAAACCAGAGCTCATCTGTTCTGTTTCTGTTTAAAAATCAAAACTTTTCCTTCTCCTTGGAAACATGCTTTGATACATCCCATCCCTAAGAAGAGTGACCATTCTGACCCCTCTA
>JAYMFT010083383.1:0-28553 GCA_038088735.1 Panulirus argus | reverse complement strand
ACCCTCCTGCATGTTCAGGCCCCGACCGCTCAAAATCCCTTTCACTCCATCCTTCCACCTCCAATCTGGTCTCCCACCTCTCCTTGTTCCCTCCACCTCTGAAAAATATATCCTCTTTGTCAACCTTTCCTCACTCAGTAATTCCATATGTCCAAACCATTTCAACACACCCTCTTCTGCTCTCTCAACCATGCTCTTCTTATTACCACACACTTTTCTTACCCTTACATTACTTACTCGATCAAAGCATCTCACACCCACATACTGTCCTTAAAAATTTCATTTCCAGCACATCCATCTTCCTCCATACAACCCAATCTATAGCCCTTGCCTTGCAGCCACGTAATATTGTTGGAGCTACTATCCCTTCAAACATACTCATTTTTGCTCTCCTAGATAACGTTTTATATTTCCAAACCGTCTTCATTGCTCCCAGAACCTTCGCCCCCTCCCCCACCCTATGACTCATTTGCACTTTCATGGTTCCATTCACTGCAAAATCCACTCCCAGATATCAAAAACACTTCATTTTCTCCAATTTTTCTCCATTCAAACTCATATCCCAGCTAACTTGTCCCTCAACCCTGCTGAACCTAATAACCTTGCTCTAATTTACATTTACTCTCAACTTTCTTCTTCCACACACTTTTCCAAACTCGTTCACCAACTTCAGTTTCTTACTGGGGATAGGGGAGAAAAAATACTTCCCACATATTCCCCACATGTTGTAGAAGGCAACTAAAGGGAATGGGAGCAGGGGGCTGGAAACCCTCCCCTTCTTGTATTTTAATTTCTAAAAGGGGAAACAGGAGTCAAGCGGGGAGTGCTCATCCTCCTCGAAAGCTCAGATTGGAGATTTTGAATGTGTGTACATGTAACCAAGATGAAAAAAAAGAGAGATAGTTAGTATGTTTGAGGAAAGAAACCTGGATGTTGTGGCTCTGACTGAAACATAGCTCAAGGGTAAAGGGGAAGAATGGTTTAGAAACGTCTTGGGAGTAAAGTCGGGTTGGTAAGAGGACAAGAGCTAAGGAAGGAGTAGCGCTACTCCTGAAGCAGGAGTTGTGAGAGTGTGTGATAGAGTGCAAAGAAGTTAATTATAGATTGATGTGGGTGAATCTGAAAGTTGATGGCAAGAGATGGGTGATTATTGCTGCTTTTACACCTGGTCATGAGAAGAAAGGTCATGAGAGGCAAGTGTTTTGGGAGCAGCTGAATGAGTGTGTCAGCAGTTTTGGTGCACGAGACTAGGTATTAGTGATGGATGATTTGAATATGAAAGGAAGTAATGTGGCAGTTGAGGGTATTATTGGGTATCAAGTGTTATGGATTTGTGTGATGAAAAAGACTGGTGATTGGGAATACCTAGTTTAAAAAGAGAGATATGCAAAAGTGTACGTATGTGAGTGGGAGAGATGGTTAAAGGGCATTATTAGATAATGTGTTAATTGATAGACGTGTAAAAGAGAGACCTTTGCATGTAAATGAGCTGAGAGGGGCAGCTGTTGGGATGTCTGATTGCTATCTTCAGAGAGCGAAGGTGAACATTTGTAGAGGTTTTCAAAAAAGAGGAGAGAAAATAGTGGAGAAGAGAGTGGTGAGAGTAAGTGAGCTTGGAAAGGAGACTTGTGCAAAGAAGTACCAGGAAAGATTTAGTGTAGAATGACAAAAGGTGAGAGAGAGCAAATGAAGTGAGGGGAGGGGATAAGGAATGGGAGGTATTTAGGGAAGCAGTGATGGCATGTGCAAGAGGTAATGAGTGGTGGGATAAAGAAGTAAAGTTGTTAGTGAAAGAGAAAAGAGAGGCATTTGGATGATAATTAACTCGGAAGGAGTGCAAAAGACTGGGAGATGTATAAGAAAAAGCAGCAGGAGGTCAAGAGGAAGGTGCAGAGCTTGGGAAAGAGGGCAAATGAGAATTGGGTTGAGAGAGTATCATTAAACTTTTAGGAGAATGAAAAGATGCTTTGGAAGGAGGTAAATAACATGAGTAAGACAAGAGAACAAATAGGAACATTGGTGAAGGGAACAAGGAGGGAAGTGATAACAGATAGGGATGGAGTGAGGAGATGAAGTGAATATTTTGAAGGATTGTTGAATGTGTTTGATGATGTAGGGTGTTTTTGTTGGTGTGGTGTGAGAAATGAGAGTTAGGGAGAGTGGTTTGGTGAAGAGAGAAGGGGTGGTAAAAGCCTTGCAGAAGGTGTAATCCGGCAAGGTGGTAGGATTGGATGGTATTACACTAGAATTTATTAAGAAAGGGGGTAACTGTGTTGTTGATTGGTTGGTAAGAATTTTCATTGTATGTATGGATCATGGTGAAGTGCCTGAGGATGGGCAGGATGCATGTGTAGTGCCATTGTACAAAGACAAAGGGGATAAAGGTGAGTGTTCAAATTACAGAGGTATAAGCTTGTTGAGCATTCCTGGAAAACTGTCAAGGATGAGGCACTAAACACTAAGAGGCAGCACTGGAGTCCACCAGTTATGCTGGGTAGTAAAAGTGGACAAGCAATTGAAGGTGATGCTTCTGAAAGTATATGGGTCATTTCTGGAGAAATTTGAATGACCAAATAAAATGCACTTGAGAGGAAGAGGAAGGTGGCTGTAATAAGTAATATGAATGTGAAGGTGGGATGTAATGAAGTTGACAAGATAGTTGGTAAGTGGGGAGTGCCTGGAGTAAACAAGAATGGAAGCTACCTCTTGGATGAGAGGAGTTTATGTCTTGCAAACATCTTTTTCTTCAACACAGGTTGATTCACAAATATGCATGGATGAGAAATGATGGAAGAGAAAAACAAAAGGGTTTGATTGATTAGATGGCTGTGGATGAGACATTGAGAAAGATTGTGCCAGATGCTAGAGCTGTGAGAGGATTCTTTGGAGATTCTGACCATTTTGCAGTTCTTGTGGAGGTGAGGATCAGGAAGAAGTGGAGATATGGCATAAGAAAGAATGGAGAGGTATAAGTTTTGGCAAGGGAGAAGATGAATTAAAAGAACGCAAGGAGGAGTGTGAGTGAAGGGTGACAGAACGTTTAGATGAAAGTGCAGTAAATGTATGATGCAGTCATATGTGATTAAGGTTTTTAAAATGTTTAGAGAAAGACTGTTAAAGGATGTAGACTTACCCTCTGCCAGTGGCCTGTTAAAGGGTGAGGCACTAAAGGCTAAGAAGCAGCACTGGAGCTCACTAGTTATGGAGACTCTGTTGCCATGGCCACCCCTTGAGGGAGTTCCAGAATGGAACAGGCATCAGAGATATAGATATTTAGATAAGGTTGTGAAATTTAAGAATAAGAGTGAAAATGCATGATGGATGGATGAGATTAGAAATGCTGAGGAAGAGAATAAAAAGGCATATGGTAGATTGCTCAAACAGAATGCACCAGTGGAAGTTTAGCAGAGGAGGAAAGAAGAATATGATATGTGTAAGCAGAATGTTAAGGGGCTGATAGAAGAAAGCAAAGAAAGAGTAGGTGAAGATTTAGAAGAAAGTTGAGTAGAAAGTTTAGGGAATTAAGAAATTGTACTGAAAGGAGGTGACAAAGGAGAGGTGGATGTAATAGTAGAAATGTAAAAGTAAGAAGTGAGGAAGGGTAGTTGCTGAATCAAAAGGAAGTGAAAGGAAGATGGAAAGAGTGTTTTGAAGAACTGATGAATAATGGAAAAGGTGATGCAGCAGTTATTACATGCATGGCTATGGAGGATGGAAGGAAAAGGATACAAGTGCAGGAGTCTATAGCAAGAAGGGAGGCAAAAAGGGCAATAATAAGGTCGAAGGTAGGAAAGGCAACTGGAGTGGATGGGATTACAGCTGAAATATTGAAGTATGGAGGAGAATGTGATAGAATGGATGCATTTCATATGTAATTTAGCATGGAAGTAGAAGACTGTTTCTGAGGTATGGGTGAAAGCTGTTACTGTTTCTTTATTCAAAGGAAAAGATGTTAAGTTTGTATGCAGAAATTATAGGGTAATAAGTCTCTTAAGTGGAGGGGGGGCTGGAAATCCTCCCCTCCAGTTTCTGCTTTTCCAAAAAAGGAACAGAGCAGAAGCCAAGTGAGGATTTTTCCTCTAAGGCTCAGTCCTCTGTTCTTAATGCTACCTCGCTAATGCGGGAAAAAGGCAAATATGTATAAAAAAAAAAAATAAAAATTAAAAAAAAGTCTCTTAAGTATATCAGGAAAAGTGTATGCAAGAGTGTTGATTGAAAGAATGATGGAAGTGACTGAATGCAGAATCAGTGAGGAGCAAGAGGTTTTAGGAAAGGTAGGGATATGTGGATCAGATATTTAAGTGAGATTGACTATGGAAAAGTATTTAAAGAAGAGGTAAGAAGCTGTAAGCAGCTTTTATGGATCTGGAGCTTATGGCGGAGTAAAGTGGAAAGCTTCATGTGATGTGTTGGATATATCTGGTAGGGGGACAACTGTTGGATGGTGTGAAAGCCTTCTGTGGAGGAGCAAATACTTTTGTAAGAGTAGATAGAGAGTTAAGCGAAAGTTTTGGTATACATGTGGGTGTGAGTCAGGGCTGTTTGATGACACTGAGGCATTTTAACATATATGTGGATGGAATGATAAGAGAGATAAAATCAAAACTTGGGAAAAAGTGTGTAGAAATGGGGTGCAGTGGTGAGGCATGGTGTCGAGCCTGTTTGCAGATGATACTATGTTGTTTCTTGAGAGAGAAGAAGAGTTACAGAAGGTTATAATTGCATTTTATGATATGTGTAATGATAGGTAGTTGGAAGTGAATATGAATAAACCTAAGGTAAAGGTGTTTGAAAGGAAACAGAGAGAAGTATAGATTTTGCAATCCATGTAGAGTGAGAGAAGGAAGTGTTCTAAACAGTGTTATTGATATGGGGGTAGAAAAACTGGAAGTGGTGACAGAATTTAAGTATTTAGGAACTATCTTGGGTAAGTTTGGTGATATAGAAGGAGAGATAAGGGGTAGTACAATTCAGTGCAGAAGAGTAATTTGGTTCCATAATAGAATAGTGAAGGGTAGAGGTGTAAGTATCTAATTGAAGATATGGAAGGAGAGATAAGGGGTAGTACAATTCAGTGCAGAAGAGTCATTTGGTTCCATAATAGAATAGTGAAGGGTAGAGGTGTAAGTATCTAATTGAAGAAAGGATTAAGGGACAGCATTTTCCTCCCTACCCTGATCTGTGCAGCTGAAACATGGACATAGGATGACTCACAAAGGTCTGGAATCCAGGCTGTAGAAATGAGTTTTTTGAGAGGATCACATGGTATGACTAGATGGAATGAAGGAAGTAATGAGGGGTGTATGAGAGATTTGTTAGGGCAGGGAATGAATTGTGGGGAGGTAGAGTGAATGAAATGTAATACTTTGAGATGGGTTGGGCTTGTGCAAAGAATGCAGGATGGGGAGTTCACAAGGAGAGGATATGACAGCATGATTAAAGAGGTTGGTGTGTGAGGAGACCACATGTGACATGGGGAAACAGAGTGGAAAAATAATGGGAAAAGAATGCATTAAATGATATATGCAAGGGAGGCATGTAGGGACAGGAATAAGTGGAGACTCTTTTGCCCTGGCCACCCCACTGATGGGAGTTCCAAGAGGGATTGGGTGTCAGAGATATAAATGAAAATGAAAATAAAGAATAAGTATGAAATTTGCCCTTTTCCACTCCTTTAGTACTATGTCCTCATCCAGAAAGGGACACTCTTTTGCACATGAAGAGAGTTCATTCTTCCCCTGAACTTCATATGGGATGTCAGATCTGAGGTCTGCACTGAATAAGCTCAAACTTGTAAACCTTACATACTTTGATTTATTTATTCGGTTCATAACAAGCTAACATCGATGGTTTGTTGTTTGGGGAGTGTTAGTCATTTTATATTATGTTGTAGGTATACCAACTGTTGGGTTGCTCATTTTAAGCTTAACCTTGTCAAGGTACAGAAAGAAGTCCCACTCCTCAGATAGGACTTTTTCAGCAATTTATTCTGCAAATTTATGGTAGCAAGCTTTACATGCAATCAAGTTTTCAGTGCAGTTTACTGTTGAAGTGAGAATGACTCAGGATGTTTTTGTTATTCAAAGGAATTATAACTATATTAAACTTCTCAGCATTGATTTTATAAAGGAATGTTGAAAATTTTGTGAAGCTAAATGTGAAGGAATATACTCAAAGCAAATAATTTTATGCTACTTACTCATATGCTTCAAATGTTTCTGTAGCTGGATACTTAACTGGTTCAGGGGATAGTTTGGTACATGCTTGATATAAAGTCTTTTGATAAGGTTGAAATCAATATAAAGCTCATGATTTTCTTATACATGATTGATCTTTGATACAGGTACGTCATCAAAGGTCCAGCATGCTCAGGACCTGGACATTTCCAGATATTTTATTTTTCAGGATTTTTGAATGCTTCAGATTTTTTACTTATTTATTTTTGCTGCTTTAGTGAGGTAGCATCAGGAACAAGTAAACAACAATGTCACTTGCACACATCCATTCTCAAGCTGTCATGTACAATGTCCAGAAACCAGAGTTTACCATTCATAGCCAAAGTCCACAGTCTATTCCATGGTTTACTTAGACCTCTTCAAATGCCCTGGTTCAGCCCATTAACAGCACGTTACATAGATACACAGACCCATACCCAAGGTCCAAGCAAGGTGGTCTGGCCTTAATGGGGGGGGGGGGAGAGAGAGAGAGAGAGAGAGAGAGCCTCCTTGTAAGTAGTAAAAGAAAGGGATAGCAAAGCAAAGGCTCTCTCCCCACCCTCCACTTCCTCCAGCATATGCCAGCAGGAAAACAGGTTGAAAAATTGCCTTGTGGGGTTAATTAACCTGAAGGAAATTTTTATAGGAAAGTCATAAGGTAGAATGAACATGAATATGCCATGCATACCATCACCAATGACATGCATCCCATCACTTTTTTGTTTTAAAGATAATTCTAAGGATAAGCTTGAGCTACAGCCTCTTGAATTACCATGCCTATGCTATTCCTGATGTTGAAGAATGATACAGTAATTTTTTTATTACCTTCTCAAAGCAGGTGACATAAGTTAATCAATGTTGGTATATTACACGGCACAGCATGGATAGGGAGAGATTAGTGGTTGAGAAGATAACATGATATGCCACTGCGTTATGATGACTGATTGAATTAATAAATTGGTACTGGAGAGTAACAAGCGATGATCAAGCCTAATTTTGATAATATTAAAGGTGTTGCTCTGAATAAAAATTTTTGGTAGCCTTTTCCACTCATCAATAATGTCGTTATAAAAAGAATATTTCTCACAGTCTGAATTAAGTCCATGACCTCTAAGTATCAGTCCATTTTCTCGTCCTCAGTAATGCTAGTGCTACTGTAAAAAATATTAAATGACAACGTTGTTGAATCCTTTAAGTATTTTGAAAAATTCTATTAATTTGCCCTGGAGGTGCCTCTTGCTTAAGAAGAACAAGTTTAATTTGCACATACTCTCCTCCTGTGGTTTGTTATGCAAAGAGGGAATCAATTTAGTTGCTCTTCTCTGCACTGCGTCCAATTTAAGATTGTCCTTGCTGAAGAAAGGAGCCCAATACTTCACTGCATATTTGAGGCATAGTTCAACTAAACTTAAGGACAGTGGCAATATCATGCATCCTTGCTTTTATAACTAAATTTTCTGTGTATAAATCATAACATCCTATTTGCTTTCTTGGCAGCTTCATTGCAATCCTGGGAGAATTTGTAGTTATTGGAGACAGTGACACCTAGATCTCTCTATCTAGGTGTGTCTTTTGTCTTGTGACCCATCACTTCATTAACAAATTTTTTGGTTAAGTTACTTATTTTTGACAGCTCACGTTTATTGATGTTAAATGGCATTTGCCATTTACTAGACCATTCAGCAATTTTATCTAGAACCTCTTGTAGTTGTAGCCTATCTTTTTTCAGTTAAATGGCAATGCCAATCTTTGTGTCATCTGCAAATGTGGACACAAAGTTTTTTAGCCCTTCGTCTGTATCATTAATATGAATGATGAAAAGTATAGGCATAAGTAATGGGTGATCACAATGATGATTTCCCCCTTCATTACAACTCTCTGCTTTTTATCACATACCCAGGCTTCTATCCAGTTTTCTGTGTAACCAGTAATCCCCAAGCCCAGGTCTTTGTGCATCAGTTTAACATACAGAACTTTGTCGAATGCTTTCTGGAAGTCAAGAAATATTATACCTATAATGCTTTTGTCTTGTCTTGGGTACTGAATGCAACCAGTAATCGATCCCCATGACACAGACTTTGTACATCAGTTCAATGTGGGGAACTTTGTCGAATGCATTCTGGAAGTCCAGAAATATTATATCTATTGCTTTTTTCTTTTCGTGAGTATTGAATGATTTATGATAAGATGTTATCCCCATGTACCAAAGCAATCCAATTCATTCTATCCAATGCATGCCTTTCACTCTTTTGAAAGTTCAGTGTCCTTCAGTCCATCCTTCCATTTTCCTCTTGTTCTCCCCTTCCCCATGCTCCCCCCATTTCTGACATATAGACTGTATTATTCACTCTTTCTTCTCTCATCCTCTCCATATGTCCAAGCCATTTTCAGCATGCTCTAGTCAGGTCTTTCAATCAGACTGTGCTTACTAACACGCCTCTCTCTTTCTCAGTCATTTCTTATGTGATCAGTTTGCCTTACACCACATTTCATCATAAGGCATCTCATTTCTAACATGTCTGCCCTCTTCATTGCTTTTATAGTTAAGGCCTAGATTCACATCCATAGAACATTGTTGGGGACTACTATATCCTCAGGTATATCCATCTTTTCTCTAACAGAAACTGACCTCCTTCTACATGCATCAAAGTGCACCTTCTTCTGCCTTAAGACTCTTATCAGCCCCCTTGGTCCCATTCACTGCCAAATCCTCTTCCAGATACATGAAGTACTGTACATCTCCCAGACCCTCCCCTGTCAGACTTACACTCAAACCAGCTTGACTCATCCCCCTGCTGCACAACATTACTTTACTTATGGTAGCATTTACTCTTAATTTCCTCACATATTCCTCTAAACTGTCACCAGCATCTGAAGTTTGCCACTAGAGACATATCATTTGCAGACAGCAGGTGATTCACCTCCCAGTAACCACCTTTAGACAATATCTGAACAAAATTCTCTGGATTGCAAAAGTTTCTGGAATTTTGATGTCATATTATATTTGTCAGATGTGTACTAAATTTTTCAGTGTTTTTATGGTTATTCTCCTAATTCCTTGAAAAGGAATTCTGTATCTCACATTGGTCTTTTTTTATTATCTGATATGCACTTTACTTTTGTTTTATGGTAACCTTAAACCGATTGTTTTTTCCCAAAATAAAAAGCTCTTTCAGTTTCAGGTGTTATAGAGCTCACTTACAGGCATTCAGAGTATTTTTTCTTTTATTTCCTTTTAGGGAAAACATCTTGAGCTGACATCCCAACACTTGCTTATGATTATGATATGTTTTCATTTGTCTTCTCTAATGTAATGATGACATTCCAGTACAGTATGTTAAACACAGGTTGAACACACCGTGGAAGAATCCTATAGCGGGTAGCTGCATCTGTGTCTCCATGCAGGGACCACCATGTGATGAAACATTTATAAAGTTCCTTTTGAATTTGTGCTAAAATTTTCATATGTGATATTATCTTATTAATGCAGGAAAAAGAATCAGTCTCCATCTAAAATATTTCTATTTATGATTCCAGCCATATCATATCTGTTTTGATAATCATAATTGTCCTAGAAGCATAATTAATCTCTCTAAAACTTTCGTTTCACACCAAATAATGCCAGTATTCTGGAAGCCTCATATCTGTGCCTTTAGTGGCCTTCAATTTTTTTATCCCAGTTGTCACTTTTCCCATGAGCCTCATAACTCCACCCCAAACATGTATATTCCTTCTTGCAGATACTGGCGGTCACTCTCCAACCTGGTTGCTTCCCTCCTCAACTCCATCCAGTCGATCGCCTCTTTACTACTCCTGCTCTTCCTCTTTATTATTATCTTTGCTCTCCTGGGCATGCAAGTCTTCGGTGGTCGCTTTAACTTTAACCCAACTGAAGATAAACCACGGCATAACTTTGACAACTTCGTACAGGCTATGTTGACAGTCTTTCAGGTACACTCCAAGCTGTAATGTTGCCTTTGAGTCCAGTTTGGATGTGCCTTTTCAGTTGTTTCTTAATCTTTTTTTTATATTTTTTTATTTGTTTTATTTATTATTTTTTTTGCATGTTTTATGCAGTGTGAACTGGATTGTTTGTCATTTTCTTATAAAGATTTTGCACTTCAATTTGTAGATTTTGTAATGTGTGTGAATTTAGTCACATGACACAGCATGTGAAATCCGGGAATGCAGGCAATATCCTTGGATAATTTTGTCATAGTGGTGTTTCATTGCTTTACTGCTTAAAATGTTTCACCCACACTATTTATAATTTGAAATTTTTTGTTCTATGTAACCATTTAAGAAATTGCTTGTTTAAGTGATGAAAAGGACCTACCATAAACAAGCTGGTTTGTATTTCATTTCTTCCATAGCAGGGGTTGCCTTGTGAGCACAGAATATGAGAGTCCAGCACTCAAAATGCCAGGCCAGATAAGTTTACTTGGCTTCCCTAGAGGGCTAAACCTTCTTTGTATCCAAGGATAGTCTTTCATAGGGATACATACCATATAACAGTGCTATGGTCTATATATGGTGAAAACATATGATTTGTCCTGTCAGGCCACAGGGTTATGATCCATTCCATCTCTCCTAGTCAGCAACACAAACAAATGTCACACTGGCATTTGGTAAGTATTTTTCGCCTTGACATTGTAATTATTAACTGGATCTACATTTTTTTTTTTTTTCACTGTAGTTTGGGTTGTATGATTGTTTTTGTTGTAATTTTGATGCAGTTTGCCTGTAAATGTAAGTATTTACTTTTTATACCATGGTGTTCATATTTTTCTTTTTTCTTCCTCCTCCCATTCAAGTAGCTACCCACTTGTATGTGAAATATTTCTCCTAAAAATGACTAATAAGATGTAACTAGAAGAGATATTTAACCCCATTACTTCTATGCAGATTATGCAAGGTCAAGAAGAAAGGCAGTAGAAATGGATGATTTGCATAGTATAGATGCTATGTGGAGGGTAGGTAAAATAATGAAAGTATGTATAATGTTAGGTGGTGTGAAGACATCTTAAAAATGTGCATGGATGAAAGTCTTTTAGGATGAGATGGTCACATAGAACTTATGATAATGACAAGTTGATCAAGAACATATGATAGTGCAGTACAAGGTTAAAAGGAAAAGAAATACACTGTGCTATAGATTTATCTACCTACCTTTGATGAAATTTTGCTTTGATGGCAGGGCTAGTGGATGGCACTCACTGTCTTGCTTGCATGTTGTACTTTTCTGTTCCTCTCAGCTGCCATCATATTACTTTTCAAGTCTTTCTTTGTGATGCTCTTTTTTTTTTTTGTGGCTACTCTTCTAGTGTAATTATTCTTGGTTCATCTGTTACTTTCTTCAACCATATGTCTAGCTTTCTTTTGAATGTTTCTTTTGTCACTCCATGTACATTTCTTTGTTGTGATATGGTACTGTATAATCATATCATTTTCCTAGCTGGGCATTCATGTATTTTTAACTGGTGCCTTTTTAGTTTATTTCCCAGTATTACACTGAACCTGATGTTTCTGAATTTACCTTGTCAGGTTGGTCTCAGGTTTAGGATGTTATTTTTTATGCCTTCTATTTGTTTCTAGGTATATACATAGTACCATATGTCTCTTTTTATATCTTTCTAGACTATATAATTCAAGTTGTTTCAGTCATTTATAGTAGTTCCTGTGATAATCTACATCTATGTAATATAACTTCTTTCAGTCTTATAATTCCTGCACTATCATTTGCAGATTTTAATTGTAAAAATTTTGAGATCTCTGTTTTGTTTATTTCAGTCTGCTTACCTTGCAGTCATATAACACAGCATTATTCAGCTTTACGTCTTATATATGCATTTACCTTTTTCATCATTAAATATCTTCCCTCCAGTTGCAGAAGTCCCCTATATCATACCTCTCATTATTTTGCTTGTGAGTGTTATCATATCAGCATGCTCTTTAAATTTGAACTTCTCATTTATCATAATTCCCAAATCCCTGACATATATATCACTGTTTCTCTTTTGTAAGACCTTTTTATGCAACTACTGAAGTATTGCTAATTATCCCATGACTTATTTTTTCAAATTTCTCTGAATTGAATTCCATTAGGTTCTCTTCTACCCATGTGTAGTGTGTATGCTATCCACATCTCTGCATTTTTTCTTGACCTTTGTTTTACTGTTTTAATCACAGTTGTTTCATCTGCAGAATATCTAATTATAATCTCATTCACATTCTCATCAGTGTCAGATATGGTGATTACAAATGGTATAGAGCAGTGGTGGCCAAACTTATTGAACTTTGGAGCTGCATACAATATTCTTCAGATGTTCTAGAGCTGTATGGCATGAACAGACTTTATGAACACATTTTTTATTAATGTTACATGTACATTTTATTAAATATAAGATTTATTATTCATTTATATTTATTTATTATACCTGATCACTGTTTCCCCATGTTAGCGAGGTAACACCAGGAAACAGACAAAGAAAGACCCATCCACTCATACACTTTTATACATACATGCACATATATGCACGATACATATTTATACATAGCAACATATACATATATACATACATATACATATACATGCATATACACATACACATGTACATATTTATTCTTCCTTGCCTTCATCCATTCCTGATGCCACCCCACCCCACAGGAAATAGCATCACCACCCCCCTGCATTAGTTGGGTAGTGCCAGGAAACAGATGAAAAAGGCTACATTCACTCACACTCAGTCTCTAGCTGTCATGTGTAAAAAATACATGGAAATAATACAATGAGATATATGTATGCAGTAAGATTTATTGGTATATGTACTATTTGAGGTTAATCAGGAGGAAATACAGTGTGTACTTTCTCCCATGGAACTGGTTCTCATTTTAGACATTGTGAATGAGTCTTATAGGGATGTCTTTGTGTTTATATCTATATTGTTTTTCCTTAACTAACCCTATTTGTCTTGTTTTTCATCAGTTAGTGAGGATGAAACAGAACTGTAATTGTATGAGTGATAGATGCAAGGGCTTCAACAGGGAGGGTGACCTATCTTCACTGTGATGAGAGTGGCCCTTGTGTTACATCTGTTCTGAACTACTTACTGTCACATTTGAGATTTTCAGTGGTAGCATATCTAGAACGAAATCATTGTGAAGAGTTTCTGGATGTTAGAGTTTTGTTTGAGTTTGAATCACTGTATAAATGGAGAAAAGTGTCATATCAAGGTTAAAAATCATTTAGATAAGATTCTCTTCTAAAGTTTGACCAGAACTTAGATTAGTATAAAATCCATTCTGATCCTTAGTTGTGAGCCAAAAATGAAATGAAATCAGATATAAGTGAATCACCATTTTTGAGTTATAAAGTGGAAGCTGTCCGCTGCCACCACCAATTCCATGTCTAGTAAGTACATTCAAAGCAGACATAGGTGGAATTCATCTATATGCTTGAAACGAGCTACAATCTACTGTGTGCAAGAAACACTGCAGCACTTATTGAGGATTGTATGAACATGACAACAGGTTGTGAAAGTTAAAACTCATGATGACATAAAATATAGCATTCCGTGGAACTCAGATTATACCTTCATTTCAAGGTATTAGAACAAGTACTTCCCAGACATCCATTGTATGACTGTGAGAGGCCCATAAACAGACAACTGTTATCCTCTATACTATTAAAACATTAGAACAAATAAGTACATATATGTCTCTATTACTTCATGCTTGAGAAACCTCTTTTTTCGTGCAGGAGGACCCCTTTTAAGCAGTCTTTTCTTATATCTCCCAATTCATGTTCCCCAGTTCTTTTCAAGTTAATTACTCCTTTGTCTTTCATATCTTGTGAGACCAACTGCAAGGGGCTTTCAGGGCATTATATGGTATTTTGGTTCACTGGGTAGAGAAGCCTTTCCCTGAATGGGAGAAGGGATTATTTCGGTATTGTAAGTGTTGGGCTTGCATAATCTATGCTCACAGAGCTTCTCTTAGATGTAGAAAGGGTTGAGTTTCAAAATTTGATTTTCATAAGGGCTGCTAGCTAGGTATGCAACAACTATCAATCAGTGCAAGTATAATCAGCCAAATGAGTCTGAAACATTTCAAGGATGTGATCTCTTTCATGACCGATTTTTGATTAGTGATGTATTGTGATATATAGGATTTTTTTACAGGGATATATGAAGGAAAATTTTTAGAGATTTGCAATCAAATTTTTATGGCTGTTTAAATGTTATGATTATAATTCAGCACATATTTGAATTCGTGTAATGAATTGCAGAATATACAAAGTTTATTTCTCTCCTTTGCAGTCTGTCCCATGAGTATGAAATATATTTACTAAGAGGGTATAGGATAGGAGCTTCCAATCCTCTGTATTTCTGGTGAGAAAGGTCTGTCCTTCATTCATCCTTCATTAACCACATAATCTTGATTGTGGCAGTTTCAGGCTCACCTGTTGCCAATCAACAACCACCGCCAGGCTGATGTCATTGACTTAATCATTTCCAACCAGTTAGAGCTCACATTTTGGTAGGATCAATTTTTGTCTGGAGATGCTGCTATCAGATTGGCTTTTTCCATTCCATGGATCAATATCCTTTTTCTTTTGTTATATAATTGTTATTTGGTTCATCATGATAATGAACTGCAGGTGTACTGCAGGGATCTTGTTAAGCCTAGATATCTAGATCTTTTATTCATTGTTTGGGATGTAGAGGAAAATTCTGTATGTAAGCTAATCCTCTTTAACCTGGCTAGTATACCACAAATATACCAGAAAAATTTTGGCATGGGCAGCCCATACTAATGCTAAAGTAGATTTGGGCCTGTAACATCTTTCTGCAGATTTACAAATGACTGGGTAGCCATCAGCACATATACATTGGTAAAGTGATAGGATCTTGTTTCCAGGTAAGTTCATTGAATAAGATCACCTGTATCCATGTATCATTATTGGGGAAGTGGCAATTATCCACCTTTCCACCAGGACCATGTCTCAGCTAACGTGCTGATGATACACTGGGGTGCTCTTTAGGAAATTTTTTATCATGTACTTTTTCCCAGTTTTGGTCCCATAGCATGTATCAGTTGTGTCTTAAAAGATGTATGGGGAGGAGGACCACCCTTAAAGTTTAGAAAACTTGTTTTTTCTCCACCTCTGAGGTTTTTTATTTGATTTGGGTCTGGGACTTAGCTACTCCTGGGCTGTCTTTTCCCCTTGGAGGATTTTCTAGCTAATCCTAATAGTTCTAGAGTCATATGGACAGAGAATATTTTCTTACGTAAAAATTCAGACTTTAACCCTAGGTTTTTTCATGCTGTTTGTGAATTAAGATGCTTCATCCGTCTTGGGCTTTCTCCTGCGCAGCTGCTTTAAAGCCGTTTGTGAATGAAGATGATTAGTTCATCTTGTGCTGTTTCCAGGGCAGTCTCTTAGATAAAGAAAGGACAGTGTCCCCATTTATAGATGAACCACATCTTACTAGGCCTTGCCAGGTCAAATGGGATTAGATGTTCAACCTTTCTTATATTTAAATTCATTCTCCTTCCTTCATTTCATTGTGAAAGTTTCTATCCCTCTGCAGATATCTCAGCCTTTTGTGAATCCTCTCTCCTTTTGACAATGGTCTTGGGGCATGCACTTGAAGCATCTTTCAGTTCTATGCAGAAAGACTTTTCTGCAATCTCTGTCTCAGCTATAACGAAGATGATTGGCTGTGGATTCTCTAGATAAAGGACAGCAGTTAGAGTTAATGCACTCCTCACTCATCTGTGACTCCCTTTTCTCCCATCAGGTTATTTAGAAGGTTCTAAGTTTTAGATCTTCTAAACCTATCTTGTGAAAAAACTGTCATTGTGAACTTTGTCTCTTTGAAGCAAATTGCAGGGAGAAGACAGGAAGTTGGGGGCTCTGTTACTCTTATTGTTGAAAGGCATAGTTCTATGAGAGGGATGACTCTTAGCATACTTAAGTCCAACTCTATCAGAAGTAGAGGTTTCCTCTTCAGACAGTTTCCCGTTAATAGATCTTTGTCGGTTAAGACTGAACTCCAGAAGTAACAGAAATTTTAGGAGTTTGACACATTTGTATATTTAATGTTAAAAAAAGAGATTTAGGATAGAATAGGAAATCTCAGCCACCTCTGTCAAGGAAGATTTTAAGACAACCTCTAAACTTAGCTGTTACAGGAATAAACTGTAGAGGTGATGGGCAAGGACATCTTTCAGTGAAACATTTTATCAACTTTTTCTCCATATCCAAAAAAAAGGGAATCAAAAAGGAAAAGAATGATATTGGATCTGTTGTTTCTAAATACCCACATACTGAAACAGAGGTTCAAGATGACTACTCTATAGAGCATTCACCAGACCTTGGTTCAAGAGCCAGATTATAGGCGCAGACTTTTAAACCTCCTTCTGGCACATTCCAATACATCTTAGAATGAAGAAGTTTTTGGAATTAAATGTTGGTGCAGATATCTGGCAGTTGAAGGTAATGCCATTCAGTTTATGCATTGCTCAAAGCTTTTTTTCAGTTGAACTTTGGTCCTGCTTTCAAAACTAACATCCTCCAAATTAATAGTTCTAGTTTACCTCAGTGACCGTTTGGTGGTTACAATTTCAAAAGTTTAATGTGCCAGACAAGGTCATACACTACAGATCACCTTTCAAAATGTAGGTCATATCATCACCTGGACAGGTCTCACTTATTTCCCAGCAGAACTTTGTCTTGGAATACACTTTTTTTTTCCCAGGGACAGAATTAGGTCTACACTAATGCTAAAATTGCCTTACAGCTCCAGACCTTGGTGTCTTGGATATCAACTTGAAGGACATCTGTAGAAGTTCAGTTTTGCAGCCATATGCAACAGCATGGTGAGGCTGAAGACCAAAAAGTCTACCTTCTTGGCAAATATATTTTTTCCTGAAGAAAGCAGAGGTTCTCTAAGAGTGCTTCCCTGGTAACTTATGAAATCTTTAGTTCGGTGGACCAGTGTAAACAACCTCCTTAAAACCCATATATTGGAGACTTACAGCAACATCTGTGATGGTTTGGATGAGAGTATAGAATCATAGCTAGGGCTTCCATTCTTCAGGGGCTATGTGGGCACGGGCCGTTTGTCTGAGGTACAAAAGTCCTTTCATGTCAGTGCATAAGAGCTGTTGGTCTTGTGATTTTACATCTTCCAGGACATTCTGGGGCAGGTGTGTTGGATATTTGTTTCAGGTAGACAGACAGTACTGTGTCCGTCTTTGATAAATACTATGAATACTTTTAAATCGAGTTTTGACAAATACTTACATCTTTTAAAAGTAAGGAAAGAACATTCTCATTAAACATTCTTTTTTTTTTTTCAGAATCTAATTACATTTTTTGTTAAATTCAAAGGGAGCTTTTTCCAGTCCATTCTTTCCTAAAAGATTTCCAAGCTAGAATACTACATTATGATTTTTTTCACAGTATTTTGCAGCTGTTAGTTGACTTGGAGGTATAGGTGGATGGGAGTTTTTTTTTTTCACCATCAGGATTCCTGTTATTTGTCTTTCCCTTGTATTCCTATGTACCTTGTTTTTAATTTTCATAGCCTGCCCAGATACATCCTGGGTATATGACTCTTAATTGAATGTCACCCTCTTATGTCGGAAATGTCCACTGATTGTTTTCCTTTCTTTCACTAAAGAAACTGTGCCTGGCATATCTCTAGCCATTAGTACACTTTCAAGCCACTTTCCTTCTGTTTTTGATCTTTCTTCTTTTTCTGGAATATGATCCACATCCATTTCAAAACTTATCAGTGATTTATGTTTCAACATTCTGTTGTACTTATTTTCCATATTTTGGAGCTTCCCATTTTTGGCTATGTCCTTCAGTGTTCATGCATCAGAAACAAATTTTGAAAGATTAGTGCTTCTTACTTTTCAACTAAGTGTGTTTGATTATCCATTCTAGATCATCAAGGTGGTATCTAATCCCCCCAGTGTACATTGAAATCCCATCCAGATAGTATTTCAGTGCTTGGGTGTGGCAGGAAGTAAAATAATTGAAGAGCTGTACATAGTTGGAGGAATTGGGTGAAATATATAAAACTTTACAAAACATTAAAGTTAAAGAGGGTAGAGAGATATTAAACCAGACTGTATTATAGTTAAGAGACTCAAGCTATGAGGTAAAAAGTGGGAGTTTTTGTTCATCCTTGGAGTGGAAACAAGGGTACAGATTAAGGTCAGAGATCTGATAGTGTAGATGGGAAGGAACCTTGGAGAATTGGGTTTCAGAGAGAAGATAATAGGAGAAAGTGGATATATAGTTTACAAAAGAAAAATTAGATTTGATATCACACATGTTGGAAAAATGATGAGAAAAGGCCAGGACTAGGAGCTATTTCTGAAAGTGTGGATTAGGTCCTATTCACTTGACATCAGTCATGGGGGTCCTGGTAACCAACCAGCTGACATTGACAGGTGGTGCCATTCCCATTCAGCAGCAAAGAATCTAACTGAAGTTGTATTTTCATTATGTTGGCAGAGTAAAGGAATAGAAAATTGAGGTGGAGAATAAAGGATTATTTGGGTTATGTGTTGTCACTTATGTTAGAGATGGAGAGGGTGTGAGTTTGTGGGTTTGGCACCAGCAACCCACATATAGGTGAAACAAAATAATTAAAAACAAAAACACAGCAACCTGGGGGGAGAAGGGTACAAGACAAGTGGCACAGTGCTGGCTCACTGTGTGTCCATCGGTAACCTTTCTGATATCCAGGCAGTAGTATTTCCTTGGATGGTGGATGCCTGCCCTTTCTTACTAGCTGCTGACATTACCCTCTTTCTGGTCCTAAAAGAAGGATCAAAGCAGGAAAAGAATGATTTCGAGTCTGTCCCTGTTAGATACCTACATCAAAAAGCACAAATTGAGGATGACTAACGTACAAAATATCCTTCAGGCTTTGCACTTAAACTATTGGATCACTACTGGCATGCTCCATTTCACCTCTGAATGAGATATACTCTGTCTTGATGTAAGAAATGAAAACCTAGCTCTTAAAGATGATGGTAAACAGGTTGTGTTTAGCCCCAAATGTTTTTACAAGTCTGGTAGCCTCTCTCCCCCAAAACTCTTCCTCAGAGGCCACAGTTTTAGACTACCTCAATGATTTTTCAGTTATCCCAAAATCAAAAGAGCAATGTGTCAGGTAAGGATTATGATTCCAGAATACTTTGCAAGCAGCAGGTTTAGCCATCAATTAGGAAAAGTCAGAATTTTGCTTGGCTTGGAACAGACAGGTGCATGCAGATGGGCTCTATTTTTCTCATGGGGGACAAAGCTTTGGACAGTATAAACTTTGTCTTAATAACTTATTTCTAGTCCATGGTGTCTTCAGTCTTCAAGTCAACTAGAGTATTTTTTCTGGAAAATTCAGTTTTACAGCTTAGTAAATATCTCAAGGCTGCAGGCTAAAGGGTGACATTTTGGTTAAATAAAACTGTTTTGGCATCAAAGAAAGATCAGGAAGCTTTAACCCAAGAATTTGTTAATTCCATAGTCTGATGGACAGATATGAAGAATCTCCAAAGACATATTCCTTGGACAGCTCCTCCTACCTCCTTGATGGTTCGGACAGACATGTGAAGTCACAGATGAGGTTTCTATTTCTCAGAAGGCCTTGTAAATATGGGCTTTTGAAAAGAGGAACAACTCGCTTTTTATATCAAAATAAAGAGCTATTGGTTCCATTGATCTTCATCTCCCAGATCCCTTCCTTTAATAGAACTAAAGTAAAAGATTCTCTCCTTAGCAGTGCGTAAAGGGCTATATCTCCTGGCTTCAAGTCTTCAAGGAGCTGGCATTGTATTGACAGACAGCCTATGAAGTTCAGCATCTATTACAGAGAAATATCTACAGGAACAGGTGCATCCCACTGGATCTTTTCATTGGGGGTGGCTCCTCTGGTGTATCCCTTAATCACGAGAGTGAATATCATAATGCCAAGCTGTCTCTCCTGTGTTTGACGAAGGGGCAGCAACAACAGTTGCTCTAATCATGGACTTGAACTGTTAGGATAAAATGTATCTCTCTGCCACAGTAAATCGTTTGGGAAAATTTATGCCCAAAATGGATGTGGTGACTTGCAGTTCCAAAGTGGGAAGAATAAACTTGGTGCCAGAAACTTCTTCAGCATTTTAGTTTTCTTTGGCTGATAACTCAAAAGTTTTTAGACCAATCCTTGTACAGTAGCCCAAGGTTAGTGGGCTGTATTTTGGAACTTACACATATGAACTTTCTGAACCACTTCTACAGTCTGAGATTTGGGGAGCATATAACAGATGATATTTTTTATAGTAGTCATCTTTGTATCAAAGATTGTTTTAGTCTGTCTGGACACTCTTTTAATCTTTTTCTGGAGATTTAGGTTCTTCTAAGACTTAACAAAGCCTGTTTAGAGACTTTCCTTAGCCTTTTTTTATGATAAAATCAAGGTTAGGTAAATACTATTGCCATCTACAAGAATGCCTTATTGGAACCACTTCTGGTGGGTTTGGGTAAAATAACTCTGGACCTACTTGGGATAAGCTTCTCTAGTCATCTTTACGTAAGGAAATTGGTTGCCTTTCCGCTGTAGCCATGGACATGTTATATTTATGGTATTTTGCTGTTGGTATATTACATCAGTGACCAAAATGAAAAATCTCTCAACCCATCAATGAGACAAATGTAGTAATTTTTTATGCACTTTGGAGGCAAAAGCTCAAAATGAAAAAAACTTATTTTTTATGATTAATTAGAGCTTAATTGTTTTATTAGAATGATATACAACTCAACCTATGGAGTATAAGTTCTGTGTATGGTTTAAAGTATGCTGCACTACTTCTAGGCATATAAGGTTCTCCATGAGTATTTTCAGGCATGTCAAGTGAGTTGTATGGTATTTTTGTTAGTGTTTTTCTCTCAGAGATGATTATCGATGGTTTTACATCGGAAATATCTGTTATCTTGTAAGATTGACGTGGGTACAAAAATTATTGTGTAACATGAGGGTGGAGCTCTTGTATAGGATGCTACAACATGTATAAATGAATGGTTATTTTGCAGTCAAGGCAAAGGTGACCAGTTCATGAAGTGGACCTCTTTTGAGGTCAACCATGCCCTCCTAAGAGGATTTTATATAAGGTTACCAGCATCCAGAGGGTTGATAGCCCTTTGTGATAGGCGAAGAGTTGGAGGTAAACAATGTCTAAACATAAGAACCTTATTTTTGATGATGACATACCTTAGGTTAGAATTGATATAAACCCTATATGTTTGGCTAAAAATGAAATAGGTGAATTAAAAGTACTCCAAATATTTGGCTAAGTCTTAGAAGGCTACAATTAGAGAACATCATTCTTTTTACTTAATTAAATCTGGGAAAAAAAATTGTAAAAATCACCAGAGACTGTTGAGGGAAATATCTGTTTGTTCACCCAAGATCTCTCTCAGCAAGGAACATCTCTTCTAGGATTGAGAAACTTTCATTGACACAATCTGACCTGCAGTTTTGAGCCCATGGTCCTGGAAAGGTAGCTTCCACTTTAGCCTTTCTGAGGAGCATTTCCTTAAAGAAGATTAGAAAAAAGGTCTTTCGTTACTTCTCCAACACATTCTTTGATTGATATCTTTCCCTGGATATCTAGAACAAACATTGCATGGTTCTGGCACTGCCACATTTTGGGCAGATGAACCCTAATGTGCTATAAGAATAGCTTGAAGATAACTGAGTTGCCTCACCTCATTTTTTAGAAAGTTGTATAAGCCCTCTTTTCCTTTCTGGTTTCCTATCAAGGTTCTTTTAACAGTCCTTGGAGAGAAAGGCACTTCTTGAAGATTGAAATGCTGTTTCTTTTTGTGGTGGTGTCCTGTAAGCCTATTTTCTGGGTTGGTGTTTCCTGATCTAGCTAACCCTACCTCTCAAAAGGCTTCTTTGTAAACCAGCAGTGACTATCATCAGGGTAACATCTGTATTCCGAAAATTATGAGGTAGGTTGGTATCATCCTGATGTCCAGTGAGACAATAATGTCATCACCATGTGGAGGTTGTTGATTGGTTGGTAGGTAAATCTGGTCCAAGCCAGCTGCCTGCTAGCACTGAATAGATGGTAAGTGAGGGGTGAGAGGTATTTAGTTCATCAGAAAGCAGGGGTTGAAGTGTTCTAAGCCCCAGGGATTCTTTTAAAATTTGTTGGACACTACCTCCAAAGAGAAACAGCGGAACACTACCTCCAAAGAGAAACAGCTTGCCTCTCATTCTTCAGAACTTACATTTTGATAGATGTATCGTGAATACATATTTTGATAATTTGTGCATAACGTTGTTGATCTCTGTGGCTTGAGAACATCCCTGCCTCTTCAAATTGTCAAATTCTTTACAAGAGTTGCATACTTGTAAATACCTTATCTACCCAGTGGAACTGGGAAAGGAGTTGATGATGAGTAGAACAGGTCTTTGTATATATACTTTGAAAGGTAGAATAAAATGGCGAAAAGTGACATTTGTTCACCTCTGCAGTTTCTTAAGTATTGGAAATTAGTCAGAAGTGAGAGTTTTGATTAGTTTTAGGGTACTCTTATGATAGTGTTCATAGCATCCTCATCATTTTTCTTTTTCAAATAAAGAAAAAAATCGCAGCCAGCTGTATACATGGCCATCATAGTATGCTTGTTTTATACAGGAATTACTGTAGACTGTTGAATCTCTATAGATGACTGGAATGAAAAACAGCTGTAGAATAGGCATTTCCAGGTAACAGAGTCCTCAGACTCAAGAACTGTACTCTTCCACACACTGCTCTCATTTCAAATGCTATTAAAAGATTATCATATAAAGTTTTAATCACATGGTGGCTTTAAGGATGATATCAAGAGTATCATAATGGAATGAGGGAAAGAATAGGGATTTAATCATCTCTTCCCACAGGTTGAATTATGATATAGCTATATTGTTACTATACTATTTGGTGACTTTTTCTTCTTATTCATATAAATTTTTTTTTAAGTTGTTTACCTTTTTTACCTCAGCAAAGTAGCATTGGGAACAAATGACTGAGCCTTTGAGGAAAAATTCTTGCTTTGCTCCTTCCTCTGTTCATACTGTTAGAAAGTGATGTCGCAGTAAAGGATTTCCAGATGCCCATTCCTGCCCTTCTTTGTTAGGGATAGTTTACATAAATATAAACAGATATCAAATATTGATAACAGAATTTTGAAGTATCTAATGGTTGTATATGCCCCTTTAATTTTTTACAAAGACTTTTGCTGTGTCAGTTCTGCTTAATGCAGGTAACAGAAGATTGCAGATGCTTGAAATGTAGATGAATGAGAGCTTATGTACTTTGAGTTTATTCAAAACACATCCACACTGATGCTGAACCATCCAAAATAGCAGTTATGACACTAATGTGAGATTTTTTTTCCTTATATATAGGTGGGATTAATGAATAACTCATCAGATTTATTTTTTCAGGGCCTTTGGTGTTTGAATTATTCATGTTGTTTATGTATTTTGTTGGTGAATTCATGTTTCATTTGTGTTGAGGTTTATCATGAGTTTTCATATATTTATATTTATGTATAATTACCCATAGACCAATTTCTATGAAAGAGTTCCAGCGTTACCCAGGAACTTTCTAAAAGCTCCTGCAGTTCAAGGCAGTACTATTTCTAGTAGCAGGGAAATGTAGACTCCTTTAGGGTGAGAAATTCTTTGACAAGACTGTTCACCCAATGATCCACCCATGCCAAAGGTGACTTTTCGCGCATGGTGTAACCTTGAGCAGGCAGAGTCTAGTAACTTCTGAGTTTTGATGAAGCAAGTTTATGCATGAATCTGTGATTATAAAAGGTTTATATGTTTTCACCTTAATGTAGATAAACTTATGCATGGATAGCTGTGTTTGTGTCTTTGTTGAGCTTGATTATCATTTGCTAGCTTGTGGCATGTCAGAACAAAATCTGAATAATATTAATGAGCATCATGAAACAGATCTTGCTTGTATGTGTTACATTCTCTAACAAAGCATTGTTTCAACTAGCAAGGACTCCTGGATGGACTGTTAGTGTTGGTTGATATTGGTTGTTAAAACTTATGTCAGCTTTATGTGCAGTACTTTGAAACTTAAGATTCAGTTTTTTACAAATAGTGAAGTTGTGAGTTTTGAAAAATAGTGAGTGAATCTGGAGGGGTCAGCAGCAAATTCAATGAACTTTTAGAATAAAACCATGACCAAACAGTTTTGTAAATACTCTGTAAACCCCATCAAAAATTTTCAAGTTATATGAAGCAGGTTCTTGAATGTAAACAGAGCACTAATAATAAAAAATTCTGATAGCTGAAAGGGAATGTTTTAGGTTCATAGTAGCTACAATAATTTTACATTAATGAAAAGTGCAAGAATTGCTGTAAGAAGAGGAATATGTAACCAGAAAATAGTAAAGACCATACCTAGACTTTCCCATTATAAAAATTTGCTTAATACGCTTTTACAGCACAACATAATTCAGTAGTTGACGTGCATCAGAACTTGAATATTTCCTCTACAAGTCCTGAATTATATTCGAGTCAAATGATATTAGATTTATGATTATTAATGGGGAAGGCAGAAGAGGCACACTTCAGAAGTAGAGTGGTAAGAAAAAGATATAAATGTATGCATTAAGATCTGAATTGATTTTGTGTATAGAAAAGTCTCCACTGGATCCCTACACTCAAATGTGGGTGAGAGTTTTTGATTTGCAAGATGAAAATTGTGGTGTGGTGGGAAAAATATTGTTTAGATGAACTTTATTTCAAAGTTTTATTAAGATATCCATTCACAGAGTTTAGCTATGGATTCCAAAATGTAAGATATATCAATGTGATTTGTTTTTGTTTGACATCTGATGTTGGAATATGGGAAGTTGTATAGTGATAGAAGTGTTTGGATAGGATTCTTCTTGTGCCACTTATTTTGAATGAGGATAGTTCATATGAAATGTGCTTCACAACAGTGCCTATATAATTTGAACTAAGATTAATATGGGACAACCTTATAGACTGCATTTAGATATTAAAGGTAATTGTCTTAGTGTTCTGTCATTTTTGCTCAAAAATTACATGAAAGCATTCATGAAAGTGATCTCCTTTTGTGATGTAATTATAAATCATTTTGGTTTGTTATGGCTGATTTACAAGTCTGTTCTCAGTGTAGATTGCTGACCCCATAATGTTTCTGATATCTGGTTTATGATGGATATATTGGTATATCTGCAATCATCCAAAATCTTAAAAAGAATTGAGTAAAACTAAGTTGAATCTAGGTGCTTTTCATAATGATTATGTTTTTTGAGTATGGCCTTTGACTTGAAATTCATCATTTGCTGCAGCACATTTGTTTTGATACATGTATAACAGTCATCAGTATTGATAACTGATGCCCATAGAATTGGCCACATCTTGTCAGTAGGGTCATGAGATAGTAGTAACCAATAATACGATCATCTGTGTATAGACATCACCAACACCACTAATGATTAGTGACTAAGATATGTTAAGTTCTGCTGTGAAATATTGTTATATAATACAGTCTGCATATAGATAAATTACATAAAACAGCTTTATATAGTTTCACAAACAAGTAATGATAACATGATCAATATGAAATGAAACACCATGGTAGGCAGAAATGCACAGGAAAAGCAGAACTGCTACTCAGAAAACATGTGAACCAAGACTGAGATAGCTTATCCCCAGCAGCCCTTCAGCACTTCAGAGATGCCAATTGCTGCTATTTGTAACACAGGAAAATGCATATCTGTTTATAGATCCTAGTACTAAATCCAAGCAACAGAATTTAGCTGGGCATCTGAATAAAAACACTTCAAAATGGTTCAGTTTTCATGCACTCTGTGTACAGTCTTTTTGCCAGGTTTTAGTTATCCACAGTGACCACCACTAACATCCATTCATGATAATCAATACCAAGCATCCATTATGATGACATTTTGAATCTGGTATAACCAGTATCAGTGATAGCAGTTGAAGGATGTCCCTTTACCCACATAACTCCATCTCCGTTAAAGACCACTTTAACAGTTATATCCACCTTAACCTTTGCCTTTAATGGTCATCAAATTATAAGCCCTTCACCATATATAACTGTCATCAGTGACAATCAGTATTCTCACTGAAGATCATTTGTAGTCATACTTATTCATAACACATGAGCATTACCCAGTTATAGTAACTGATTAATTTCTCCAAACAGATCTTGACGGGTGAAGACTGGAACGTGGTGATGTATGATGGTATCCGTGCCTATGGTGGAGTAGCAACCCCTGGCATCATTGCCTGTGTCTACTTCATCATTCTTTTCATCTGTGGGAACTGTATCCTTCGTTTATACTTGCAGTAGTGATAGCTCATGTGTATGTGTGAAGTGCTTTTGTAAGGCTGTCTTCACTGATTGAAAAGTCAGGACAGCATACTGTACCAACAATCCCCCTCATAACTGAAATCTCAGAAAATTTTGCATTAATAGATGAGTGTTTAATAAATGAAGTGCCATACTTTTGTAGACAGATAAATTTTTGGGTTTATTTATCCAGCTGCAGATATTGGAAGTAGTTTGGTTTTTATACAGAGTAGCTTCATGTGGATTTGATAATTATCAGGTTATAGGGTGGGGAGGGGGCAAAGGTTTTGGGATTGCTGAAAAATGTGTGGAAAGAGAGAATGTTATCTGTGGGGGGGGGGGGGGGGGGCAAATATAGGAATGTTTGAAGGACTGGTATATATGTTTGCCTGGAGGAGGGCAGATGTGTTGGAAATGAAATGTTTGAGGACAAATATGTTTTGTGAGGTAGTTTGACTGAGTAAGTAATGAAAGAGCTAGAGAGATGTGTTGTAATAAAAGGAGTGTGATTGAAAGAGCAGAAGAGGGTGTGTTGGAATGGTTTGGACATATGGAGAGAATAGGTGAGGAAAGGTTGACAAAGAAGATATGTGTCAAAGTGGAGAGAACAAGATGTACAAGTATATGAAATTGGGGATGGAATGGTGGAGTGAAGAAGATTTTAAGCAAACGGGTCCTGAACATGCAGGAGCTTGAAAGTCATGCACAGAATTGACTGAATTGGAATGACGTGGCATACTGGAGTCAATGTGCTGTTAGTAGACTAAACCAGGGCATGTGAAACATACAGGGTAAACCAAAAAAATGTCTGTGGGGCCTGGATATAGATAGGCAACTGTGGTATTGGTGCATTACACATGACACCATTAGTAGTGCTTTGATCGGATGTGGCCTTTCTTTCACCTGTTTCCCAGCACTACCCCACTAATGCAAGGAATGGCTATCAGGCTTGGGGGAGGAGAAAAGGATGTAAATGTTATCATTTTTCCTTCATGCATTTCTGCTGTTTCCTGTGGGGCAGAGTATCATCGGGAGAATGGATGACAGAAAACAAGTATGAGCATCTACATGTGTGTGTATGTATATGTATATATATTTATGTATATATTTATGCAGGAGGGTGAAAGGTGTGCCCGGAATAGTGAAATGGAAAGATGTGGTATACCGGGGTCGAAGTGCTGTCAGTGGGCTGAACCAGGTCATATGAAGCGTCTGAGGTAAACCACGGAAAGGTCTGCGGAGCCTGGATGTGGAAAGGGAGCTGTGGTTTCAGTGCATTACACATGATAATGAGAGACTGATTGTGAGCGAATATGGCCATTTCATCTGTCTCCTGGCGCTACCTTGCCGGCGCAGGGGGTGGCGATGCTATTTCCCATGGGGCGGGGTGGCATCAGGAGTGGATAGGGGTGAGCAAGTGTAAATGTGTATATGTATATATGTGTATGTTGATATGTATATATATGTAATGTGCACATGTGTGCATGTATGTATATATGTATGTATGTGGGGGGATGAGTCTTTCTTCGTCTGTTTCCTGGCAATACCTCGCTGACATGGGAAACAGCGATCAAGTATAAATAAGTATAATATTAATAAATATATATTATCCCTGGGGATAGGGGAGAAAGAATACTTCCCAAATATTCCCTGAGTGTCGTAAAAGTTGACTAAAAGGCGAGAGAGCGGGTGGCTGGATGTCCTCCCCTCCACTTTCTGCTTTTCCAAAAAAGGAACAGAGAAGGGGCCAATTGAGGATATTCCCTCTATGGCTCAGTGCTCTGTTCTTAACGCTTCCTCGCTAATGCGGGAAAAGGCAAATTTGTATAAAATATATATATATATATATATATATATATATATATATATATATATTATCCCTGGGGATAGGGGAGAAAGAATACTTCC
>JAYMFT010083372.1:0-14227 GCA_038088735.1 Panulirus argus | reverse complement strand
AGAGAGAGAGAGAGAGAGAGAGAACAAGGGGGGTTAAGGGGGAGGATAGAATGCGAGAGGGAGACAGAAAATTGGGAACTCCTCGAAAGTTAGAGAATGGGGGAGGGGGAAGAGGGGTGGGTTAAGGGGGGAAGGGGAAAGGGGGGGGGGGGGTAGACACACGGAACGAAGGATCACATCATTACTATCGATACACACTAATGTGTAAACACATATTTTCCTTTTTAATATATCTCCCTTCCCGTTCTCTCTAAATCTGTATACACCCAATCCTGATCACTGCCATCCCACGAACAGTACACCTACAGGCGTAATCGCGACGACGAAAACAGCCATCACTCGCCTTTCTGGCCATATGCCCTACGGACGAGACAGTGGAGCAGCGGGTGATGGACGGAGGTGGTGGGGAGTACCTGAGGGTTCTTCCTGTGGCACATGATCTATTTACACCAAAGTCTCATGCCCTCGCAACACATACATGCAACAATTATGTTCTCGCAACACATGCATGCAACACTCAATGCCCTCACAACACATACATGCAGCACTTATGCCCTTGCAACACATATATGCAACACTTATGCTCTCGCAATTACATGTATGCAACATTTATGCCCTCGCAACATAATACACGCAACACTCAAGCCCTCACAAATACATACTGCAACACTCACGCATATAATACCGGAGCACACACACACACACACACACACACACAGGGCCTCACTATAAAGTTACATATTTCATGGTGTGTACGGCCGTACGCACATCTCCACATACTTAAATTTCTATAATCCTATGCACTCCAGTTAGCAAGTGTTTTCTTTCCCTGCCTTGCCCACGCCACTGCATGTGCGGCGGAAAATATAATGATTATACTAATGTAAAATATATGCACTCCTCCCGACTCCCGAGGCAGCACGTCTAGTTTCCTTCACTCACAGAGTAATCACTAGCCATCCTAATTTCCCCAACCCACCCTAGACGAGAGATCTCACGCACTCAGCATTTGGACATTTTAGTACCAGCGTTCAGCCAGGGCCCGCCGTGATCTCCTCCATCCCAGGTCACTACCCGGGGCCGGCAGCTTGCACCGGAAGAACTCATGACGAAGAAGGAAAAAATTCCACCTATAACAACATGCGCTTCATCCGGTTGAAGTTGAGTGATGCAGGAGAGCTGCCCTGACCCTACCTCAAGGTGTCATGTTTTATACGTCGTCATGAGGGCATCACCGATTCTCCTGGTTTACGCACAAGGGCTTTCACGGACTGCTTGTTACGTCATAATAACTACATCAGGAAGACACACTCAAGACTTCCGCCAACATATAATGATATTACTTTTAGGAAAACATTACGGTCTGTCAACAAAAAACAGTTTTTACAAATTCATACAAAATAACTGTTTCCCGAGGAGCAACTGTGGTGGCTGTGGTGGTGGTGGTAGCGGTGGTGGTGGTGGTTTGTCCCAGCAGCATCCATCCGACCACACCAGAGATGCACAAGCTGGAATCAAATTCCCTAGTAAACAGCAACACCAGCCGCCCAAGGGCGTCGAGAGCAGCTCCTCCCTCACGTACACTTCTAGCTAGTATTTCTTCCGGTGTCTGATCGCCGCTCCTTACTTGCTTTTCATCGTCTGTGATATCCGACCCTTCCTTACTCGTCGTATTTCCAAGCCCGGACTGTTTTTCTGTTTCACCAACATAATCCTGGACTCATCTCATTATCATTCCTCGATACTGTTCTCCATATCGTTCCTTCACTCCCTCTCCCCGGACTGCCTTCGTATGATTCGTGCCCCATCTACCTTTTGCTTCTCTCTTTGACTTCTTCCTCCTCACCCTCCTCTTCCTTCGTTTCCTCTACCTTCCCCCTCCTCCTGTTCCAGTACATCCTCACCGTCTCGCCATCACCTTTCTCGAGCTGCTCTAAGTCCTTTCCATGTCTGCAGCATCTCCCCGACTCTCTCACACCCCACGAGCGTCACAATCTCACTCCTACCCCTCACCATCCTCTTCCCTCATGTTTCCTTCCCTTGCTCATCCCTCCCTCCCTCCCTCTCCCTCCTCCTCCATCCCGCGGCCCCCCCCCCCTCCCTCACCCGCTCCGTCCGACCTGATATCACAGACAGTGGCTCCCGATAAAAGGTTCAAATTGATTCATTATTACTCGCGTATCCCAATGTTATGGGTCGTGCGCGCGGCCCTGCGGTGAAACTTGAGGAAAACGCTCAAGGAATGTCCTCCCCCCTCTCTCTCTCCCTCTCTCCCTCCCTCCCTCTCTCTCTCTCTTTCAACGAAAGTGGAATCTCATGCTGGCGTAGAAGAGGAGAATTTACGTCGGCAGAACGATCAGCGAATCGTCTCTCTACAGTCTCCTTTTTCCTTTATCTGTTTATGCAGCTGCTGCTGTTACTACTTCTTTCTTTCTTCCCCCCCCCCCCATCCTCCATCGCTAGGTTGCGGCAACATGCGGCACGGGGGTAGAGAGAGAGAGAGAGAGAGCGCCGCTGGTGTAGAACCATCAAATTTTCCAGTGACCAAAACGACTCGAACTGCAACATGCAATTTTGGCCGCGGAACGACTGATAAACGGGGGCTTTATGGACAGTATTGGCCCCCATTAATGGCTTAGTGGGTAATAACACATTGTTTGAAGGGGTGGAATCACCTAGCCTCCTCCCACTCCCCCCACAGCGTCTCGAGGCAGCTGACAAACGAGTGGTCGAGAGCCAAGACGGACGGAGTGGATGGTGGTTCGCGTCCTTACTCGACGGAGGGAGGGAGGGAAACCCACCGTAAACCGCCACACTCAACCTCGCATTCCGCATTAGTTATTCCCTCTTGTTACTCCGTGTGCGAGGCAGCCACCTCTTTTACGACACGCCCCTGGCGATAGCATAATCCATTTCGAGATTCAGCCTAAAATGTATAAAAATAATTTGTTCTGGATGCCTTTGTGTGTGTGTGTGTGTGAAGTGTACTTTGCCCTGAAAGTGACCTGGATGTATGCAGAAAATGCTGAAGTACTACCTGCGCTGAATGTACTGTGGTACAGTGTAGTAGTATTACTATACCTGACGTACAGCCGCGAAGGGTCTGAACGATGAGCTGTACGCGCGAGATGCGATGGGTGTCAGCGGTGATGTACGGGGAGGTTTTCATCGTACGCGAGCACATCGTCTCTTACCTCGAGACACAAGATCGCTCCCTATGCGTCCAGCGCAAGTGCTGCCGTCCTCAAACGGCGTCCTAACTCCCGGGAAGAAAGTCGTAAGCTTCCGAAAAAATAATAAAAAAAAAAAAATAGCTGTTATGTCTCCCCCGAGATGACAGATCGAGAGCCAACCAGGCTAATGTTTAATGACACTGGAGCGACATTAAACATCACAGAACACAGCTCAAGAACCGTGTGGTCGATACTTGATGTCTATGGAGGCCCATAAACGTTAACAAGAGACGACGCAGGCAGGAATTCTAATGATGCTATAGGAATGTTCATGAAATAAAGACGTGGGAATGGTTGCATGTTGGTACTTCAAACTCAGAAAGAAATGAAATAGGATGCCTTGAGGAAATCACCGCCACAGACAGCTCATCTCTGATTCTTTACCTTCACTGCTAGTCCCTAACGCCCTGAGATCAGAGTGTAGCATGGTCTTTGGCGCCATAGCCGACAGAGGACGAATCTGTCAGGCATCTGATGATGGCAGACAGAGTAAACAAAAAGCAACGTACAGACAAACTAGTACAAAATTTGTGTTGATCCCGTCGACCAAGAATGAAGTGTCCGTAGCAGTCTTTTTAGCTCTCTACGTAAACTCTTTGAATATACGTTAACGTCAGAATGTTTCCCTGAACTCTCGAATATCGTGTTAGAAGAGAAGCTACCGGTGAAATGACGGAGGGAGCTCCTTGTGGCTCCAGTTAATAATGGAAATGTTAAAAACCGCAGATGAAGATTACACTGAATATTTCCACCTTCACCTGCAGTAATAAACATCATACCAGATGACTGTAAGTTCAGCAAGTCTTATTACAACTGGTCCTAAAATATCATAGGAATGATATAATAGAAAAAATATTAACAAAAGCTCAGAAGCAATAAGGAAAATAAAATCTTAAAACTCCCTGATATCACACACACAAAAATCTGAAGTCAACAACAAATCTATGACCATCAACGCCTGTCCTCTGTACTGATTATCAAAGAGCCCCAGGACCCCTCTGGCGAAGGGGTCCTGTGGCTATAACACTAGGACCTCTATTCCAAGGCCCTTTCCTCCTTGTATTTCAATTTCTAAACGTCAGAACAGAAGAAGGAGGAAGCAATCAAGGAGTGATCATCCTCCTCAACGTCTCAAGCTGGGGTATCTGAATGTGTGTGGTGTTAACAAAGATGATAATAAGAATGGCAGGTAGTATTTCTGGGAAGAAGAACCTGGATGTTCTGGTCCTGAACAAAACTAGCTCAAGAGCAAGGGGGTATGTCTCAGGGGGTAACGTCTATGAGGTTAGCGTGAGCGTGAAAGTGAAGGAGGAATGGCAATTCTACTCAATGAGGAGTTGTGGGAATGGGTTAAAGATTGTAAGAAAATGTGTCCCAGACTGATGTGTGTGAAAATGAAAGTAGATTACGAAGGGCGGCTGACTTATAGTGCTTATGTTCCTGAAAGCGAGAGGAGTAAGGAAGAGAGGCGAGTGTTATGGAAGGAGGTGAGTGAATGCCTTAGCAATAATGATGCGAGGGACTGAGTATTCGTGGTGAATGATTTGAATGGGAATACTGGTAATGTGGCACTTAGCGGTACGACTGGAGGGCATGGGGTACACTGTTTGAATGATAATGAGCAGCTCGAAGAGTCCTGTGCTGAAAAAGTACTGGTGATTGGGAAAACCTGATTTAAAAGAAAGAAACATGCATGAATATACTCTAGTAAATGGGCTTAATGGTGAGTGGGTACAACTGGATTATGTGCTAATTAATACACGTGCTAAAGAGAGTCTTGTGGATGTAAATGTACAGAGACCCGCAGCTGACTGGATGTCTGATCACTTCTTTGTGGAAGCGAGGTTGAAAATTTGTAGAGGCTTTGGGAAAAGAGAATATTACTTGGTGGGAAAGATGGTGGTGAAAGAGAATGAGCTTGGAAAAGAAGCTTATGTGAGGAGATACCAAGGGAGATTTGGTGAAGATTGGTCAAAGGTAAGAGTAAACGAATCTAGGAGAGTGGGCGAGGAATGGAAGATATCTGAGGAAGCAGTGTTTACATGTGCTTATTAAGCGTATGGCATACAAAAGTGGGATGTGAGCATGTGGGAAAGAGCAGCGAGTGGTGGGATGAGGAAGTTAAGTTGTTTGTTAATGAGAAAAGAGAGGAGTATGAATACTACCCGCAGGGAAGAAGTGCGACTGACTGGCAAGCGTACAAGAGAAAGCGGCGGGAGTTTAGGAGAACTGTGCTGGGGATGAAATGAGGGCAAGAGAGAGTTGAGACGAGTGTATCGGCAAATGTCATGAGCAAATAAAAAGATTTGGAAGTAGGTGAACGTTGTATGGAGAACAAGAGAACAACAGGAAGCACCAGAGTTGGGAACAAAGGGGAAGTGGTAGCAGGCAAAGACGTGAACAGATGTTGTGAGAGTTTTGAAGGACAAAACAGACCCGTGGAGAACCAGCGAGAGCACGAATGGTTAGTTAAATCTAAAGACTAGTGGGAAGAGGAACAACGTTAGGATGGACGGGTGGGAAATAATAATAATAATAAACGCATTACGAAAGCATTTTGTTTCTGGAGGTATCACGCTTGCTCAGGGCGATGTCGGCGGCAAGGAACACGTGATCCACGCCCAAGGATCACTTGTACCCTGCTGTTGAAATCCCCAGAAATGATTTTCAAAATCTCTCAACCAAGGATCCCTAGTCTCAAAATGACTGATCGAAAACTCACGATATTGGACTTATGGTTACCTTACCTCTGACCCCATAAAATCCTTTAAAACACCTAAAAATGGGACAAACAAGAGAAAACGTTTGCCTTTTGAGGCAAAGTACAACTTTTTTTTTAGGTGAACTGATTATGGAGGAGTTATTTTCATAAAATGACCCTCTAACAATGAGAACAAGAGTGATAAGCGGAGAACAAAATGGGTTCTAGAAACCGTATCAGCGAAGCTGCGTAGACCAACGCAAATATTCGTATCTTTGAGAAACTATGAAGGGTTATCTACCTTTTGACGCAAAGTATAACTATCCAGGTCAACTGCTTATGGAAGATTCTGATTAGTTGGTAAATGAGGAAGTAAAATAACCAATATTGAAACCTGACTCAAAGAGGAGATACAATCATGCAAACTGATTATACAGAGCTCAACAATTTCTATGGTAACATAAAGTGGGAAATGGAGTTCAATAATCAAGAACCAGAGCTATGTGATGGATGGTTCAGTGAGATTTTCAAGGAAGGAGGTGGAACACGTATACCTTTAACCATGGTCAAGAAAGAGGAAGGTGTGATTAAGTATGCCAAAGAGCAAAGGAGCTTACGGATGTGCTGTGACGAAGATCAAGACGACACTGCAGCCAACCAGAATCTAAAAGGTACAAGAGGGCAAGTTACGAATATATTAGAATAAGAAAGAACATAAATCTTTGAAAAAAAGAGTACTGTGGACAAGGCAGGAAAAATCCAAAACGCCATAAATTCAAAAGGAATATATTATTACTTACAGAGCAGCTAATCAGGCCAAGGGATCCTTGCAGAGGGTATACGAGGAATTGAGTGGCAAGTCCGAAAAATGTGTTCATAGTGGGAGATACTAAGAATCCAAAACCAGCGTGATGGAAAGAATTGAAATATCTAGAAAAGACATTAATTGAATATTAAAAGGTCTTGACCCATAAAAGTTTCATGGTTCTACTGAATTTCTCCATATGTAACGAAGATGTTTAAAAATAAACTTGTTCATATTGTCTCTGGAGAAAAGTAAAGTGCCAATGGAGAGGGAGAGGGCAAACGTCATACCTATTTCTATTACATAATGGGGGGCACAGGAAAAGATAATCTGAAAGCAAGTGGGTGACTTCTTGCAGAGAAGAAGCTACCTAAATGATATAGAGCAAGTCTTCTGGGAAGGATCATGCGTAAAGAACCTCTTGGATATCTACGAGAGAGTGAGCTCTGTTTAAGATTAAAAAAAGAAGGCTGGGTGAACTGCCTGTATCTGAAGTGCCAGCAAGCATTTGACACGGTACCACACCGAAGGAAGGAAAAGAAGCTGGATTTTCAGCAAGGAATAAGGTAGAAACTCCTTCAATGGATAGAAGATTATCTTAGTAGATGGGAACAACAAAGGACACATGTCAGAAGAGTCCTCTCGAAATAGGTCGAGGTAATGAGCGGCGTGCTGTAAGGTTCAGTTCTGGGACCACTGCTCTTTTCGATCAATGCAACTGACTTGCCGGAGGGAGTGGACTCCTACCTGAATATGTTTCCAGTCATAAGAGATGTAAAAAGCAGCAGATTACATCATCTTACAAGGGAACCCAGACAACAGCAAAAAAAATAATTGGTCTGAACTATGCTCGATGGAATTCAACCCAAGTGAATGTAATGGGGATGGTACATAGCAAAAGAAGACCTTGATATGAATACGATCTGACAGGAAATAAGTAGCAGTATAATCTTCGTGTGAGAGACACTAGAGTCGAAATCGTTCCTAACCCGTCGCCAAAGTCCCATCTTACGAAGACAGTAAAATAGACAAATTGTCTGCTGGCAAATATCAGAACTGCATTCAAGTTAAGTGGACAAGGAAATATTCAGTAAGGCCAAACCTATGCTTCTCAAGTTTGGTAGCATCTCTTAAAGAAGCACAAAGAGCTAACATATAAGGTCCAGGGGAAAGGCTACAAAGACAGTACCAGAATTTTGACAGATGAGCGACGGGGAAAGTATAAAGGTCTTAATTTTGCCCATCAAGGATGAGAGAAGAGTGGGGGGTGATCTGATCACAAAATTACGTATTTTTAAACCAGGTTGATGAGGCAGATAGTGAATACTTTTTCGGAAAATGCAGGGATGAGACAACCATAGGACATAGGTCATAAATTTGATATGGAAAATTATTTCTACAATAAGGGGTTTGTGGATGAATGGTGGAGTTAAGTGAACAATACTACAAATCTGAAAGGCACACGGAAGTGAAAAAAAAAAAGCTGTGAAACAGAGAAAGTCCAAGAGATGTGGACACACGAGTGCAAATTTTCCTCGTCTTACAGTACACAGTACACACACACACACACAGAAGCGGACCCCACCCTTCCTCTTTTCCTGGGAACTTTCCTCTTACCCGTTTCCACTATCCTCCTCCCATCCACTTGGCTAAACTCCTCTCCCCTCCATCCTTCCCAACCATCCACTTGGCTTAGCTCTCACCCCCCCCCCTCTCCTCCCCCTCCAGCTCCTCGAGAACGCAAGGAAAGAAAAACGCAATAAAAGAAAGTGGCGGGTTAGGAGGTGGGGGGGGAAGGGAGAGGGATGGAAGGAAGGGGGGGGAGGATTGGTGGTGGGGTTCGGGAGAGAGAAGGGGGGGGGGAAGGGGACGTGAGGGAGGGGGAGAGGGGGAGGCAGGAGGGGGGTGTGTGGAGCGGGGAAATTCGGGCCTGGTGACATGGATTGGACAAATTTCAATAGTTTATTTCTCCGGGGCCGGGCTATTGGGGAACGATTGGTGTTTTCATTACTTCCAGGCCAAACGTATCGGCCGAGCGGGCCAGTGGGCCAAACACTTTTTGTCTTTCTCCCGCTCTTCTTCCTCACTTCTCTCTCTCTCTCTCTCTCTCTCTCTCTCTCTCTCTATCTATCTATCTTTCCCCCTCTCTTTCTCTCTATCTTTCTCTCTCTATTCTTATACCTTTGCGCTCGTTTCCTCTTGTTCTCCAATCTCCTTTCCCTCATTTCGTTTTCTCTAATGCAAGCACGTTTACTTTTCTTCTCTCTCTTGTGGTCTGAGACGTTCGTTCCTGTCCATCCGTCATGTTCACCATCGCTGTCACTCTTCCCGTTTTCCCTGAAGAGGACTTCAACTTCCCACCAGTACTTCAACCCTTTTTTCTCGCGCCCTCCTTGTTCTTCTTCTGTTACCCACTGTCTCCTTTTCCTTCCCCCTTCCACCTCTGTGTTTATCTGCATCCGTTTTCCTATCTTGAGTCTTTATATCTACCTCTCTTCTCACTCGTTTCTCTTCTGTTTCAGTCTCCGTCAGTTCTGTCTTCTTTTCATCTTCTGTCTCTCCTTCATATACATATACCCCTCTCTCCCGCTCTGACCTGTCTCTGTCTTCCTTTCAACTGTCTCTGTCATCCTCCCTTGTCCGTCTGTCTATGAACTGTCTTTATCACCATATCACCCGCCTGTATCCTCCTCTCACCCGCCTGTATCTTCCTCTCACTCGCCTGAAACCCCCTCTCACTCTCCTCCTCCTCCTCCTCTTACCAGATGCCTGGGTCATCCTTCTTGCTATTCTTCTGATCTCCTCCTCCTTATTCTTCCTAATTTCCATTATTCTCATGGCTTCTACTAAACGATCAGCTGCGTCCGTTTTGTACACTCTCTCTCTCTCTCTCTCTCTCTCTCTCTCTCTCTCTCGCTCGCTCGCTCGCTCGCTCGCTCGTTCGCTCGTTGTTTAATCTGCTCCATACGTCTATTTTTCTAACATCTCCCTACCAACAATTATCAGTCAACTAACTCTTGCTCTGTCAACTTAACAAGTCACTGTAAGAAAAGAAAATCATTTCTTCCATTACTATGTCGAAGGTGACAACCGTTACTGTGGTTATGATCATCAGCATGAACACACTGACCAACACCATCACTATCACTAACGTCATCATCACTATCACCATCACTAGTATCATTAACACACTGACCAATACCATCATCACCATCGTCGCCTCCATCACCATTACCAAACTGACCAAAACCATCGTCATCACCATCGTTCAGTACCATCACTCACCACCATCCTCTGCTATACCACAAACTGCTCTTCCCTCCTTCGTTCTTATACCTGTAGTTCCTTGAACAGGTCCTCCTCCTTCCTCTTACTCCTTCCCCTCTCCCCTAACGAGGCACAGCAGGAAGGGCATACCTCAGATATGCTTAACGTACGCAGCTCTTTAGAAATATATATTATTCCTCGAGGTCATATCACTTTAACAAGGTGGGACCCGCTTCGATCCGGCTGCATATTTTCTGCCGTGCTATTTACTGGCTCCATAGGTCGCTGGTTGGCTTGACAGAGGACGATGGAGTGTGAGCGGCAAGAGGTGCATCTACCAGCAGCTACCAGGGACCTGGATGCTTCTGATTAAACACACACACACACACAAACACACATGCACACACACAAACCCACACGCGGCATCACGAGTGTAAAACTCTCTCTCCCCGTTACACACACACTTTGTATTCACGCCCTACATGTGTTACAGAACAGAATGCTGAACTTCAGTTCATTTGATTAGGAGAGAAGCGAGGGCCAATCCATTCAGCTCTAAGTCTAGGAGCACAAGTTCGTATTTCATCGAGGTTTTCTTAAATTCCTTGCGCACGAAGGTACGACTCTTAGATTTAACGGCGTTAATTTTGACCTGACCCTCTCAAACATCGGGTCAAAGGCCAGGCTTTCATTCCTGAAGGTTTTAAGGTTCAACGTTCTGGCGACAACAACAAAATAATAAGCTTTTCTCCCATAAGGTTCAACTGGCTACCAAGCAAACTCTAATAATTAGACTTTTAACAATACAGCCAATTTTTTTTTTCCACCTTCGGGAATTAGTTAACCAATGGAGTTAAATTATTCAGATAAGATTTTTTTTTTCTCTCTCTTTTACGGCAGAAAAGCAAAATAAATTGACTCGAGTTGTCAATCCTACCACAAGAACTATTTTCCAGTCGCCTTAGTTTATCCTTTTTCTATTTCTTTTCTGAAAAATATGCGTATGAAAATTACACAACAATGCCTGGCTGTTAACGACTGTAAGATATAATTGTGAAATAAGGGCAAGCAATACCTTTTAAAATAAGATTAACTATAACGATTATAGAAATATGATGTTGGAATTATAATTTCTAATATAATTTATCATAACACGGTATGATGACAATAATAATAATAATAATAATAATAATAATAATAATAATAATAATAATAACAGTAATAAAATAATAATAATAGTAATAATAATAATAATAATAATAATAATAATAATAATGATAATAATAATAATAATAATTGTAATAATAGCAAAATAATAATAATAATAATAATAATAATAATAATAATAAAAAAAAATTAACTAAAAAATTAACTGATAGAGTTGTTGCTGTGACACTTCTGGCTATAAGTATGACCCACATTACAAATAAAATCTGCGATAATCATCTAGAACTAAAATACAAAAAAAAAAAAAAAAATGCAGATAATAGGACGAAAAAACATGAATAGTTCCCAAACACAATATGCGAGGTAGTAATAACGAGGATCGTTCCAAAAGGGAACAAACGTCAACAGGGCAGTATAACTACACATAACGAGAAGTGGGTAAGGGCCTATAAATAAACAAAACAAATACACACACACACATGCGAACAAACATTTCAAAAATAATATATTACTTGACATAAACAAAAAAATAAAAAGTCAGAAAAGAAGAAAATATATCAATACGGGAAATTCGAGCGGCAACGACATCAAATAACAGGAAACAAAAACAACAACAACAACAAAAAATATGTAAGGACAAAGCCACTCGACAAAATACAAATAATATAAGCACTCCGAGTGGCACCCGTTAAAAACCATGATCATTCGTAAACAAAAAAATCTCACCATCATCTCGAACGACCGATATCAACGGCCATATACACTACAACCGAACAACTTTTTATCAACAGCATAAACAGTGTAACAATAACCAGCCACAACAACAGTAATAACAACAACAAATCAAACAATAACAGGGTGAACAACGAAAAACTCCCGCTACGCAAACAAACTCAAGCAACGGTAACGAAGAACGTCTGTCAGCCAAAGAACTGGCCAAGTACTCGGTCCTCACCCCCTTCCCCAGTAGCAGCTCTAAGCATGCGATGATCCCTCCCCGCACGCTGGGAGGAGGAGGAGGAGGAGGAGGAGGGATGGTGGCTCAAGAGAAAAGGGAGGAGTTGGGAGAAGAGAGGGGGTGGTGGGGAAGCCAAGACAAGCTCCACACATGTCGCATGCGATGGTATCCAAAGATAAGAGAAGAGGAGGAAGAGGAGGAGGAGGAGGAGGAAGGGGGGAAAAGTGTGTGGATAGGGAAAGGCGCGGGAGAGGGGAGCGAGGAGGCGTATGGAGAGAGAGAGAGAGAGAGAGAGAGGGGGGGGGGGGGAGATGGCATCCTTACGAGAAACACAAGAGCACATAAAGGGGTAGCCAGAACTCCGCGTCTTCCGAGTACTGTGCAGCATCTCCGGCAGGAGGGAAGGAGGGCGGGCACAACCCCCCTCTTTCCTTCCTTCCTTCCCCCCTCACCCCCCCATCCCCTGGCCATGATTACCAGAAATGCTGATGGCTAAAATCTTGCCTTCATTGTTGTGTGTGGATTGAAAATTCAGGGGCGGCTTTGTTGGTCGCCACATATAAATTGAGCAAGAATGAGGAGCTCCTGATTGAATTTCGGGAGATAAAGAGGCGGGCGTTTGAGAGAGGCTCACTGTTCCTCCTCCTCCTCCTGTATCTCTTTCTCCCTCCTCCTCCTCCTCCTCCACCACCTCCTTCAGGGAGGGCATCACCCGAGGTCTCGAGTATTGGGTCATATGTATTACAATAAGGTAATGAAATTCCCGCGCAATCGCCAGGAGACGCGAGCAACATCAAATCGCAATAAAGTTGGTGTCTTTTGCACGATCTTGGGAGGGAGGGAGGGGGTGGTGGTGGTGGTGGTGGTCGGGGGGGGGGGTCGGAAGGGGGAAGGGATGGGAGGGGGTGTATGTGACTGGCTCCCTGCCCCCTCCCCCCGGCCCGACGCGTTCCCGCCAACTCCCAAATACCGTCGCGTAACCTCTCGATCATTCGTCGATCACTCACTCACTCTCGAGCAAACGGGGTTCGTGCTCCGTCGAGATGTCATTAATTAGACAATTCTACCGCCGGTCGGTACCACACACACACACACACACACACACCGGGCGGAGACATCTACCAGTCCGACCCGTGAAGGAGTAAGAGAAGGAAGAGGAGGAGGAGGAGGAGGAGGAGATGGTAGGAGGAGGAGGTGGTAGGAGGAGGTGAGGTGGGGAGGGTTAGACAGGCAGCGAAACCCGGCGATGTCCTGTGGAGAATTCCTACAACTGGTCCCGGAGTTTTATTTACGCGCCCCCCCCCCAACTCCATCCCCCTCACGCCCCCCCCCCCCACCCGAGAGATCTGTCGTGACGTGGCGCGCGGTGATTGGTCGGCGGGAGTATGTGGCGACAAATGATTGGATAAGTGCGCTATTACGTTGGCCATAACCGGTGGGGGAATTTACATAATAAAACACTCGGGCCTCAACTGGATGGAAGGTAGGCAGTAATCAGCCAGAATTAGCATCTGAATCGCCGGGAGAAATTCACACACTGTTAAACAAGAGGAGGCGATTTTCAAGTGGTGGTGGTGGTGGCGGCAGTGGTGGTGGTGGCACCCCCTCACCCCCTTCTCCTGTCCCTTCCTCAGTGGGAGTGGGGGGCAAAGGGGGTGGTTGGGGGGGGGACAAGGGAAATAATTACTAGAGCTACCCAAACCCCGGCCCGCCGGCAATTATTCTCCGCCCTCTGTATTATTTCAAGCTATACCCCACCCCACTCCACCCCCACACCCCACCCCAAACTCAACTTTACCTGCAGTACTCTACGTTCCGCTCGCGTAAAAACACGTGTGTGTGTGTGTGTGTGTGTGTGTGTGTGTGTGTGTGTGTGTGAGTGAGTGAGTGAGTGCGATGTGATAACATTTGCTTGCACGTGCATGTCAGTATACAGAGCGCGTTTGGCATGCACGCAAACGAGTAGACTTGAAGTCGGTGTGTCTGTATCTACGAGTGCATGAGCATGTGTATGATTTCATTTGCTGTGTGTGATTTAATTGCAAGTGTAGGTATTCCAACCCTGCCCGTGGAAAACGTGCCGGGGTGAAAGCGTG
>JAYMFT010083361.1:0-14227 GCA_038088735.1 Panulirus argus | reverse complement strand
TATATATATATATATATATATATATATATATATATATATATGGAGAGAGAGAGAGAGAGAGAGAGAGAGAGAGAGAGGGAGATGGCAAGGGCAAAACATGCCCTAATCAAGACCATTTGAGATGAAGAGAAAAAGATGTAAGAGAAAAGAAAATGAAATTACACAGGACTCCCCCAAACACACACACATACACACCACAAATGCTAACATAAACGCGTGCACACATATGCACACAGAAACATAAACACAACGCCCCTGAACACACACGTAAATACATACATATAAAGACACATCAGCAGCTCACCTGATCTTTAGTGACGGAGGCATCACTCCAGGATTCTATATCCGTCTGTGAGCTCCTTCCATCTCCAGCATCCTTCATTCTCTCTGTTGCAGCAGTTCCTTCTCGCTCTACCTTCTCCGTTTCACAAAAATCCTTTCTCGCCATCTTTTCCGTCTTCTCTTCGCCAGCTTCTTTCACGGCGCCCAGTTTGTGGGTCGCTTTCCCAAAGACGTCCGAAAGATATCTTGAGCCGAAGAAACTCGTCATTCTTATCCTCTTGTTCCGTTGTCTGACATTTTGTCTCTTCCTCTGAGGAATCTTAGCCTTTAGGAAAGAGAACGCTCGGAATCTTGCCCCCGCGCGAGGAAATCTTGCCCAAATCTTTGCGATCTTGCTGAGAAATCTTGTCCCGAACTTGTTGACGACCTTCTCAAGTTGGAGTCGTGAGCGACAAACATGCTGGATCCCCTTCTGTCGCTCATTCTTCCCCCCGGGGCGCCTTAAGTCTCCGGACCTGATGTATCGATTTCACAGGAACTCTCGAACAATACGGGGCTCGGATCCACCGGACATCTGAGATTCAGGTCTCGATCCATCGAACACCTTCTCAGATCCGTCTCCGCCAACTGTGGACGTGCATCATCTCCTAATCGATGCGTCTTCCGGACGTCAGACAGTGCGTTCGGGGTCTCCGCATGCGCGCGTGTGCGTGTGTCTGGTAGTCGTCACCGTGACGAAGGAAGATGCAGACTGTCAGGCGCTTGGGGACTCTCCGGATGCGATGCCTTTGGCCGCTTTTCCTGGAAAGGAAATTCTGCATTATTCTAACTATCCCTCCGGACTTTCACCTTCGCAGCTGCGTATCACTTGAGTCTCAAAGGCCAAAAGAAAGATCTCAGAGCAAAAAAAAAAAAAAAAAAAAAAAAGAGCCGGAAGTCTTCAAGAAATCACGGATAAAAATAACACTGTAATTACTCCCAAGATACGAGCTTAATTAAAGTGAAATTCAGAAAAGGCTAAAAAGAAAAAAATAAGAGGAAGGAAAAAAAATGTATGTTAGTAAAAGATGTTTCGAGGAGGAAGAGAACCTGGGACGGCAAAGGGGAAAGGGTTAAGAGATGATTAAAGAAAAATAGAGAGAGAAGAAGGGGCTCTTGAGACCCTGTCGAGACAGCTGAGACTTAGGTCGTAAGAGACTTCAAAACAGAGATCACTCAGAAAATATTTACACTAACTGTTCACACTTCCGAAAATGACAGGGCTCACATTCTGTCAATACAACGAAAAGGAGGAGCGAATCGTTTAGAAGACTGTGTAATGGCTGAGTCCAAGCAGATAACTCCGACATGCTTTACAACGCTTGAGATACGAGACATGTACAATCAGCTGGTGCAGGAGAGAGACAGAGACATGCACACCAGCTCGTGCAAAAGACACATAACACACACACACCAGCTGGTGCAGAAGAGACAAACATGCATATCAGCTGGTATGCAGGAGACAGAGGCACGTCAGCTTGTAGAAGGAAATGCTAAATAATAATAATGATAATAATAACAACAACAAATATAATATCATTACCCATCATTTCCTGCAGGAAAAACAATATTCACAACATGTGCAGGAAAACCACGCTAGAAACACAAAATCTGCTGGATGAAAGGCATCCTTTGGCCGAGCTGTCGCCCGAAATCTGTAGTTCAATCCAACATTCGCACAAAGATAAGTAACGTCCCGAACAGGCCAGTAACATCCACAGAAGCCACACAACATCCACGGTGGACATACAACATCCACAGCAGGCACATGACATTCATCCGTAAGTTACATTAACATCCATCACAATCATCCAGCATCCACAGCAACTACCTAACCTCCACAACAAGCACTTCCCATCCACAGCAGGTACGCAACATCCATGGCTCATATACAACATCCGCAGTACGTATCCAACATCTATCGCAATCACTCAACAACCACAGCAGGTACATACAGAACACAGCACCCACAGCACAGCAAACACACAGCACCCGCAGCATGACCTGACTCATCCAATTTCCGACACAAGATCAATCGAGACATCTTTACGTTTGCCCAACACCGCCTCTTGCTAGTCATAAAACGTTCGCTGCTCTGCAACAAAACGAGCAATTTCGAAACGTGCAGTCGTGTGTGATTACTATTTGTGATTACAGTTTGCGTGTTACGGGGATAGTTTTACACTCGCGTTACCCCCATCTCTTAAACTTGTATATATGTACTATGTCTTTACGTAATCTTATGTGTTTATACACACACACTCACACACAAAACCAGCCTAAGCCAGGCAACCATTTATCGACCAGCCCCGGGGGAAGGATGAGCACCTGGGTTGGGTGCGATTGACTGCCACGACCAGGATTCGAACCTATGTATAGGGCCTGTGCCGACTTAGTGTTGCTGAGCAATACACGACGAGGGTGTGTGCGACTGTTATTTCTGTGTCACGGGAAGAGCTTTATATTCGTGCTGCCCCGTCTCTTCCCTGTATATTTGTACCACTCAAACTTTGTTCTGTATATCTACATGCACATACATACATACCCTAGCCTATGCCAGGTGTGTGTGTGAGTGATTTCTTTTCGTGATCACTTATTTTGTGTACTGAGGAGACTTTTACACTCGTGTTGCCCCGTCCAACAAATCTCTTTCGATAATTTGCATAAATATGAATGTTATAGTATAAATTACAGAGAAAGGTGATCAAACGTTTTCAAATGAAGATTTTCATGCTGGAAAAAGGGAAAAACTACCAAAAGAATCAACAGAAATTCGCCTGGTGTAAAAAGCTAAGAGAAATCTATTTTAGCAGTTTCCCTTTTGACTGTAAAATCTGCCCGCTCTAAAAACAGAGCAGGAATAAACTCTTCCAGCGCAAGGTAATAATTAATGGAAACTTGAGACCTGCTGTACCTTTTCATAAACTACAAAATCTTTTCTACAATTCTAGTAAAAGCCTTGAATATTATGGAAAGGATAAGCCTATATCTAAAGAACATCAATACAGTGAATTGAGAATATCAGTATATCAACTGTCATCTGCAGCGCGAGTCGGAGATATTACTTGGTACCAGCTAACGTCTTAGGACGTAGACGATGCCTCAGAATTAACTTCTTTAATCTTCGACTGGACCAAAGCTTTTGAGAAAGCCGAGTAAATTCTCTTTTTCAATAGAGCAATGAATGAATCTAGCTATATCAAAAGTATCTATAAACTGGGTCTAAGTAATGTATACACCGTAACAGCACTTTTTATTAACGTCCAATTAACTATTCATATTACATGATGTCTTTTATCCTTATTTTATGACGTTTACCTGGAACCCTAGTAATCAGCAGATTTCGCAATGAGGAAATCATACTCTCTAAAGTCCTAACAGAGTGAGCTTTTGTAATTTAGGTAGCTGTTTCTACAGGGTTACTTCTTAAAAGTCAAATCTTTGGCTTAAGTTAATAATGAAATAATCAGATCTGAACATGAAGTATTTGTAGAACTGTGATATATATCAGTATTACGGGAATAGGGAAATGTATTTAAAAAAAATGGCCGATTACATGGCTACTGACAGCAGATTGCATTTTACATTGGGTACCGTACACACTCCGAAGATACTTTTAAATATGTGATAGAACCGATATAAGTTATCCATACGCTATATCCACAAATATGTTCTGAATGACCCATCGCATTGTCCTCCATCAGTCTGAAAAAATCAATTCAATAATCTAGAATTGTAATAGAATAATCTCATGCTGCACCAATGAACAAAATTATGTACTGATATATCTTTAGCCTGACTTACACCACACAATCAACTGAATTAATTATATGCTTAACTATTGTTAATTAAGTGTTCTTTAGAGAGAGGTTCTTACATTTTTCCGGACCTGTACTAATCCTATTTTCTTTTTTAAGTAAAACTGCATCATTGATACCTATTTTTTGACCACAGCTATTTACTAAGCAGCTATATAAAAAAAAAGTAAGTAATTCATAACATTAAATCTACCTTTTTAAGGAGTGATGGCTTTTAAGCAATGATAATTTATCAATTTTACTTGAAAAAATCTATCTTTTACTGAAGTCAAAAAGATGAGAGAATATGAATCATTATATATATTTAATCAAATATTGTATAACAATGAAACACATGCCACAAACAAGACAACAGATACTTTGCTGTTTACAGTGTGAGAAATGTGATAAGCTGATCAATGTATATATATTTATGTAAATTTGTCAAGCCATCTGTACAGAGGGAAAATTTATATACTTTCTAGAAATATGGAAATAATATGAAAACTAAAAACACGTGGATAGTTAACCACATTTTATCTTTATCGTTTTTGGTAGGAAAAAAGGATATACCTTCCTGCATCTGAGAAATTCTTGATAAGTTTCTTAAGGGATTAATACTAACCAAAAATGTTTCTTGATGAATGTGAAATCATGCTTCACTAATGAGTACTGCACATTACACTTTAACTATTTAATAGAAATGATGACTTTAGAATATGTAACATGAATTTGTAGATGTTTTTAAATACAAATATCATAATTGCCCTACAGTACCAAGGCTACAAAATATATACATTTTTTACATAAAACAAGTGTAAACAAACTAGCCTAAATTCATATAATATATCTTACAGAGGAGGCACATTGCTTTCATGTTAACCCTATGATCTAAAGCATGAAAATGAATGTAATTGTCTATAATTTCAAGGAATGTTATCAAGATTATAAAGTAATCTTCAATAAAAATCTTCATACTCATTTCTACTACATATCATCTAACAGAAATTGCTGCTTTAACATTTGTTACTGATTTTGGAAAAGGGAGGTTGATTCCTTTAAATATAATTTCTAAAAGAAGAATAGCAAGATAATCATATTCTTTATAAACTCCTTTGCTATATATTAACAGGGACACGCCGTTTGAGACTACAAAATAATACGTTTAGGGCTGTCTTTGTAACGGCAGAGCCAATTATCTCTAACTTCTGAACGTACACGAAACCGTCAAGATAAATCTCTAACAACAACTAAATATTCCACAGGAAATCTCATTTCACGACATACCTTAAACAAGCCACAGTGTTGTCCACGCTCACTTTTCTCATATCATTTACGAGTGTGAGATTCGCCGGAGATTTCTGAAAGTCAGATGTCTCATCTCTTCAATCAAATGTAACGAAGGTGTCACATTCGTCTTTCATAGGAATTACGGTAGGTTGACAGCACAGCGAAGTAAAAATGTCACCCACCTTCAGCTATACAAGAGGTTATAATAATACCATGAATTCAGCCTGTAAAAAAAAAAAGTCAGTCCCGTCACCATTAGTTTCAGGGAAATTCCCGCACTGGAAAAAAAAGCCTCCAGCGTTAACTTCCTCGCAGGCATTTCACGGGAAATTTTCTGAAAACACCGCAGCGCCTCGGCCACTGTGCCATGCGCATTATCTATCGTGTTTATTCGAGTATTCTAGGCGCAGTTTGCGCTGCCGCACTCGTAAACGATGCACGGAATGTCCGCGGTCACATTCACTTATAACGTGCAAACTATATGCAGTAACAATCGCAAATAATCACCATTTGTTCACTAAAACAAATAAGCTAGTATCCAACTCGAAATAAAATGGCTGCTAAAATGGTAGTATATAGAGAGCAAGGAAGATGACTAGTAACGTGATGATCATCCGTGTAATGTGCTGCAAACTAGTAGCGCTATCAAAACATAGATGGCGGTAATATCAAAATCCTTTGTTTGCTTATAAGGGAAACACTAAAGTTACAAATCTTAAGTTTTAGCATGACACAGTAGGTGTTTTTGTCTGACATAGCTATAAATGATATTTATCAGTCTCAAAAAAACATTAAAACTAGCATGGTCAACTGAAGTGTAAGTAAAGAACGATCTTTTCTTTTTTTGTTAGATATTACTGACCGAATGGATGGAGAACTCGACTTAAAAATCTTGAGACCAAGCTTTGGCTAGGGCGGTATTCTTCAGAGAGCAACGGGATTTTACCGTATATGCTGCACTCGACGATGGCGCGGATGGGACCCGTCTTTTATACAGCAAGGTGAGGCCATACGGATTCGATTCGTCTGCTCTGAGTCACGAACACGGAAATGAGCGTTGCGACTTCGCGCCATAACGGTCTCTGACGAGGACCTCACCTCAGCCTCACCTGACCTGTTGCCTCTCAGTACTAAAAACCGGACAGAGACCATACGGTGGAGACCGTACGTATGACGTCACACAATGGAAACGTTTCACGTGGGATTTCCCTTAATAACTTTGTCCTGCCAGAGTTATCCAATGTAGGAGGGGAAAAAAAAAAAGTATTTCAACCAATTTCACAGTTGTCAGGAACATTCCCGCTCATGGTGAGCAGGTTACCATCCGTCAAAACATTCTAGTCGTATGAAAATTCAGGTTCGCAGTATTGCAATCGTTGTTGCCATTACTTGCAACGTGTTAAGGGAAAAGGAAATTTGCAAAATGCTTGTTCGTTAAGTATGTAAGACAAGTTCTGTTAATATTACGAAGCCTTAAGAGAATGTTTTGGAAACTTTAAGAAAAGCAACCGAAGTGTATCCTATTCGGAATGGGCTGTGTCGTATGGACATTTAAATGGAGTTTCAACTGATTTTGTGTTAAACTTGTTCTTCTTCATGTTTTGTGCTTTGATTCCCAAAAACAGACATGTTTTACGGTTTGATACTCTGATGACCGAACATGTAATTATCCGTGGTAAAATTACAGTAACTTAAATTGTATATACATCACTGTACTGGATTTATACGCTGGAGTTAACAAAAATACCTTCATCTAAGTCTCCCCAATCATTTTCTTGCATTACGCTTCTTCCTTGTACGTGTAACGAAAAGAAACCGAAACCAACGGGCTCTTTTGTTTATATGGCATTTGGAAACAAAATACTATAAAGAAAAAGTAATCAATTTGTAGAAATTTTTCAGACATTTTTAGTTTTATTACCAAAACACAGACATAATAGACAAATGGTGTATGTTGTGTAAGAATTATTGTCTTTGATAACTGAAGGCCTTTTCAGTTGCATTAAGACTAGGCTTTGACGGCTTTTGTAATAATAGTTTATAGGCTTAAACCCTAGATAACTAACCAACGCTTTTATAATAGTTGATAGGCCAAAATGCATATGAGAGTGAGTATATATGGACTTAAAACCATATTCAGCACCCGAAAGCGTTAAGCATTTTTCAGTTGATGGTTATTAACTCAGGAGTTCACGGCATTTATGACCCTTTTAGTGGACCTAAGCACCAAATAACCAACCAACCGACGTCGCAGAAAAGTTAATATCTATCAAACAACCGAAATAGGGTGGTATGGCAACAACGTGACGATGTCAGCCTTTAATGAACCCCCCGATAGTTTATAAGCCTACGGCCGAAAATAATTAACGTACCAACACTGGTGGCACAAGGACCTTATATATGCAGTGAGCGAGGATATATTCTTGGAATTATCTTGAACACATAAAGAAAGCGTTCAAGGATTTTTTCCATTAGTGGTTATGACTTTCACAGTGGAGGCGTTAATGACACTGCCAGTCGATAGGCCTAATGCTCCTACCACCACCATGAGGTAGTCAACCCTAACCTGTTTTCTACTACCAGTATATATCATTTTCTAATCTATCACATTCTTAAGTTCTCCCTTCTCCATTACTTTCCAATTAGTCGCTCGGAACAAGTGGTCTCATCTGGGACTAACAACAACCAATCCATTTGGGAAAATTTTTAGTATTTGGTATGTTTGATGTTTGGTCCAGACACTGGCTTAATGATGATTGCCTTTATCTACTGACAGCTTGTTAAATCTAACAACATACATACTGCCCATACTTGTTGATTGTGGGGACAGACATGCGCCTTCTGCAACTCGTCTCGCTGTAACTGTCGTACGTTTATCTACAGGTCATGGACACGATGAGCAAATAGATATCCATAATTAAAGATGATTTCCTAATCAGCTCTCGTTGTTTCGACCATTTTGAAGGTAACTTGTGGTCGCTCAAGAATCAGCCTCTAAAGCGGTGATGGAAAGCGTATAATGAAAGGCTTCTTGAGAACTAATTTTATCCGTGTTCCAAACTCTGCTCCGTTTATTCTCCGTATAAGTAATTCTCATGTGTATGTTTATTTCGAGGCATTTAAAACGTCTGTGTTTCTTAGTGAATAACTAACGATAGCAATGTGGATGCCACGTAAATACATAATTACTGGAGCAGGGGGGGGGGGGTAGGAAAATTCACATTCAGACGGCAAACATAAAGGAAAACACATAAACAAGGGCGGAAACTATACAGTGAGAGAGAGAGAGATAGAGAGAGAGACACCGACACGTGGAACGATCTCTTCCCTAAGCAGAAATTAATTAGGGGGAAGCCACAAAAGATAGGCCCTGATGCTGATTGAATTTCCGAGCATTTTTCTCCCTGCTTGAGATTGGCACTGTGTTTTATCGCCGTTGAAGTAAAGGTTCACGATGAGTTATCAAAGCTTTACTCATGGGTGATTCTATAAATCCTATATAAACCCCCTTTGAAGGTCGGCTCAGCCAAGCTCCACAGTTGGGATGGGGATAATAAGCATTTCTTTGAGAAGATTAATCATCTAACTGACTAAGCGGGAGTTTCATTTCTTTTCTAAGAATAAAACCGTGGCACAGACTATCAAAAGCGTCTCGCTGGAGTTAATGGTTGGACAGAACACATGCAACGCATGTAAATATCAAACCTGGGATAGTCTTAATATGTATAAGCGTTTTTCATGACCAGAATTAAAAGTACTTTTTCTTTTTGACCATACGTATTTGCCCACAGTGTATGGGGAGATTAGAGACTCACTGGACAATTATCGATTACTATTGGTCGTTGTCAGGACGAGTGGGGCGGAGTTATCTGTCTGTACTTGTTTGTTTTACGACAGGTAGTTGGATTTTAGCCTCCGGGAGGGAAAAATGTACGTGGAAAACTGATGTATCGGTTTTTTCAAACCCGCTTCGTGTCAGTCGGGGCTGACATGCGAAATCGTTCGAAACATGACTGAATCTACTCTTTTCCGACCTGTACGACCTGTGTGTTGGATATTTTCTGCGTAGGTAAACACTGAATAACGGAACATTCAGACAACGCTCTCTCTAAAGTCAACATTATTATTATTATTATTATTATTATTATTATCATTATTATTATTATTACTATCATTATTATTGTTATTATCATTATTATCGATTTCATTATCATTATATTATCATTATCATCATTATTATAATTATTGTTATTATTAGTTATCATTATCACTATAATTAATTTGTGATATTGTTATTATCATTATCATTATTATAACTATGGCTGATATCATTGGTTGTAGCAGTGGTAATAGTATTTTTATCACTGTATGATTATTACCATTATCATAATGAACAAAGTCTAGCTGAAAGGGGCAACCGAACTGTGCTGAAACGATCTGGGAGTAAAGAGAGGATGAAAATGAAGACTGAGAATATATACGACAGAACTGGAAGAAGCAAGGGGGAAGGAGAGACCCAAAGGGAGAGGGAAGGATGGATGGAGTGCAGGACCCTCTGGGGCACTGGGGTCAGAAAATTCAGGAGAGCGAAAAGTGTGCAACGGATGGATAAAGCGATTTGGTTCGATGTGGTATATAGCGGTCGACGTGCGGTCAATATGCTGAACCAAGGCAGGTGAGGTAGTGAAGACAAGGTGTAGAGTGAGCGGTCTTTGAGGCTTGGCTGTGGTTTCGGTACATTATACGTGACATCTAGATGACTGAATAAGTACAAGCGTCCCTGAAGGACCCCACTAGTGACAAGGCAAGAGGGGAGAGTGACACTGCTCCATCGACAACTTCAGCAATGGAACGACCCAAAAGGAAATTATTCATTAGGAAACATATACAGCCTAGTATGCAGCTTACAGTGAACTGGCGGTCTTTGAAATATTGTCAGAACTACCTTTGAAAAATGCCGCAGACAAGCATTCTGCCAGTTTCATCATCAAAACCAGCCTGTCTTCCTTTTAGAATTCCAAAGGACCTTCTAGTATGCCAGGTGTAATGACGTTAACACAAGAAGACTAAGACGCGTCAACTCTGTCAACCGTCCAGCTCCCACAACCTGAAGGAAGGTGCAAGAGTTCTAATGGTATCAACCACAGTACTCCATTATAGTGGTGGGCTTATGACCCACAGCACTCGACTATTGTGGTGGGTTCATGAGCCACAGTACCCAATTATAGTGGTGGGCTTTAAGCACCTTGGCGGAAACCGTAGATAGCGAGGGAGGAGCGAGGGTTCCCCGCAGTGACCGAACCAGCCATTATCTCAACTGCTCTTTGTCCGGAGATAAAGACCGACCACAATGATGATCCTCTCACCCGGCGGACAAGGCCGAGTCACCCATTATGAGATGAGGTCTGTGGATTTTCACCGAAAAGTCCATCTTGTCGAGGCCCCCGTGGGACACATCCCTTATGTACATAAACACCTTCCGATCTCTTCAGCACTGACGGGAATACGAAAATCCTGCGATAATAGGAGAACTGAAGACAGTAAAAGGCATTAGGGGGTTTCTGTGAGACTGCAAATTGAGGATAGAGCTTTTCCTTTCGGCCTCGAGTGAAGAAGGTCTCTCTTATCCAGCACCTGTGACAGTGATATAGTCGTCACGATATGTTTGGGGTTCTCCACACTCAAGGCGTAACAAAACGTCACAGTTGGTTGGTTGGTTGGTTATTTGGACTTTAGGATTACCAACTACCAGGGTTAGTATAGCCGTCAACGTCAGACTACGCCCACCAAAATTAAGAATATCTAACACCTTCTTCAGGAGTAGAGGATGATTCTAAAACCACATACGTTTTCACCGTATCTGTGACACCCTTTGGATGACAGGTCACGCTAAGGTAAGTCACTGCACATACGCGAGTTACATGAGCCGGGAATCTTCTTTTTTCCCTCAACAGGCCATTTCTGGTCACGGGGTCATTATTCGCCCATCGGTGAACTTTAACCTCTTGACCACGACGGTACGACTCTTCGGTATGACGCGCCTGGCCTTTGACTGACCCCTTTAAGGGTAAAGCCAAAGGCTATAAGCCAACGATGCTAAGGGCTATACTGTTGTACCGTAGCGCTACAGCTGTACCGTCGCGCTACAGTTGTACCGTCGTGCTACAGATGTACCGTAGTGCTTCAGATGTAACGTCGCGCTACAGATATAACGCAGTGCTACAGTTGTACCGTCGTGCTACAGTTGTACCGTCGTGCTACAGTTGTACCGTCGAGCTGCAGATGTACCGTCGTGCTACAGCTGTACCGTCATGCTCCAGTCGTACAAGTCAAGATGCTTTGTATCCAGATATATCAAACCTCTGAGTTACGGAGCTTTTCAGTCCACCTGAAAAAACGCAGGAAGTCCTACATTATCCTACATATCGAGTCAAACCAAGTCAGGGAACTACTTGCCGTTAGAATCACACAGAGTATCTTAATAGCCGACTGGTAACACGAAGATATCTTTTTTGCCTCGTTGATTACGGTGAGTGAGTGAACTATGACCCTTTGTGACCCCATGTAATCCTTTTTTTGCGCTACCGCTCACAGGATGAGCATGGGGCGCACAATAAACTTGCTGGGATTACCGACACAAATCAGTCAGTGAACAGCTGTTAGAATTCAGGAACCTGTCTGATTTTTTTAGGGATTCCTTCCTCCTTTTGGCTGTCGATTGACCACACCCTCTGTCGTGATACTTATAGCAATCCTTATATAACGAAGTCGACAACTTAACTTCATACATAATGCGTATGTCTTTCTTAACCAAACATGTATCCATACAAAATACGCTGATGAGGCAGCTAATTCTGGAGAGGAGAAGTTACATAAGACATTTTAAACAATTACCATCACACAGAAAAAAGTGCCACACACGTTCTAGCCTAAGGTTTCATAAACGTGTTTACCAAACACAACAGGGTAAAAAAAAAAAAAAAGACCTTTTTACACCCTATGATATATCTTAAGGGCAAAATATACCGGTATAATACCGGTATGTTATTATACCAATCGAGGTCTGATGGTCTACTAAGTTCTGGCTGTTTTAAACGCATGAACCGAAATTGCGTAGCGTCGCGCGTGCACTAAACGCCGTGTAGCATATGGTTACATTTTTCTTTTCTCTTTTAATCGCTGGCATTTTCAACGGTTTACAGCGCAAGGCCCAACCCAGTGGATTTCCCACGTGTTTGTAAATAATATAAGCAGGGTGTTATTTACGGCAGACACTTACACAATTCCCTGGCCGCTTTGTGCGGAGAGACGAGCCGGTGCGGCGTATATGTAAACTACGCAGATGAGGGCGGCCGGGGCCGGAAAAGTTTACGCTCAAAACTTTGAGATTTTCCGTTCGGTGAGTTATAGTAGAACATCTGCAGAACAGTGAACGGGGGAGAGTTGTTCCTACGAAAGTTATTTAGTTCCGGAGAACAAAGTTCTGTGTTTTTCTTTTTTTTCTGGACACGAGGTGGTGATAAGCGGTTAATTTTCCCGTACACCGGTACATGACGGTACACTGAGCACGGTACGTACACTGAACATGGTACATCAGTATACCCATAACGGTGCTCCAGTACACGAGCATGGTACACCACTACACCGAACACGGTACGCCAGTGTACCCAAAACGGTACACCGTCATACGAGTACGGTACACCGCTACACCGAACATGGTACACCAGTGTACCCAACACGGTACACCAGTACACCGGTACAGCCATAACGTCTACCAATCAACCCACACTAAGCCTGGGTCCTTCCCACCCGACTGGTCACGCATGTTAATCTTAAAACGCCGTGTGTAACACGCAGGACAGAAAGACCCCCCCCCCCCCAACACAATGTGACCCGCTCGGAGGTCCCGTAGAACCCTGAAGGCTCCATATCACGAAACCGTTAATAGAAAACTTAAGATACCCTAGGGGCATTCTAGAGACCCTACGCTGGTCTCTAGTCTCACAGTGTTTCTACAAGATGAAGGAACATCACATTTTCTATACACGTACCTCAAGTCATCCTCGAAATTTATACAGTCCATCGTGATCACTAGGTAGAAGCACAACAAAGGAAAGATAATAAGGAATATCTCCCCTTCCCTTATCAGTCTACCAGCATTCCCGGGAGCTGGGAAGGAATCGGACAATCATGCGTTTCTGTACGTAATCCGCCCCAGCATCCGGATACCATACGCCGTGACGTCACCGACATGACCTCGAGTCGGAGGTAGTATGCAATCCGGGAGCCGCCAACACCTGTGTGGGAACGCGTGGCTCGTACGCATGCGTACGCTGCGTGACTTCACACGTACGTACCGGTACGTATATATGTGTACAAGGACGACTTGGAAGGTAAAACTTTTTATCATCAGAAACTTTTAGTAAATGTTGGACAAAGATGGCATATTATTACTAAAAAAAAATCGCAGAGGAAAAAAAAATATATATATGATTTTTTTCTTACTGTGACTTTACAACTCACTGCACGTCATAAACAGTGATTATAAATTAGTTACAGTGACCACACACACACACACGGCAAAAATGGGTAGATGCGAGGCAGCCAAGCAAGGGGAAGAGTGACACCGTTGAAAATGGAAATAATACATTGCACATTGTGCAAAACAGTTACAAGAAATCGGCTAAAGTAAGACAACAGAGGAACACTGTTTAAAGACAAACCCAGCAATACAGTCCACTTACACAAACCAATATATATATATATATATATATATATATATATATATATATATATATATATATATATATATATATATA
>JAYMFT010083350.1:0-14227 GCA_038088735.1 Panulirus argus | reverse complement strand
AAACTGGAGGGGAGGATTTCCAGCCCCCCGCTCCCTACCCTTTTAGTCGCCTTTTACGACACGCAGGGAATACGTGGAAAGTATTCTTTCTCCCCTATCCCCAGGGATAAACAATAATGATAATAATAATAATAATAATAATAATAATAATAATAATAATAAAAACAATAAGAGCAATGATAATGATAATTATAACAATAATGATGATAATAATCATAATAATGATAATAATTACAATAATAATGATGATAATGACAATAGTAATACCAATGATGATGATAATTATAATAATAATAATAATAATAATAATAATGACAATAATAACAGCAACAGTAATAATAATAATAGCCTCAGCTTGAGGAATCTCGACTACAGTCACTAGTCCTCAGACATGAAAACACGGGTACAGACCTTACCCCAGCCTGTATCATATAAGGTCTCAATCTGTGTACACGATTTTCATAATATTTTTTCCCAGCCAGTGTTGATTATACGAGACCTGGATTAATCAGTGATGTGGTTTCAGTTCACCTTCAAGGCTCGGATGTTTGGACGCTCTCTAAATACAAAAAAAAATATTTTTGATTAAGTCGGAGATATCTGTACCGTCAAAAATCTTTTACAGATCTATTATAAAGGCTTAATCTAGACAGGAAACTCCAGCACAAATCCTAGACCATCATAGCGTTTAAATCCATGCGAATTTTTGTGGATTTAAACGCTACACGAGAGAGCAATTCTTTATCTGTCTTTTATCCCCTGCGCCTTATACTGCAACAGGTCCCAAGAGAGTATGGATAATCGAGCAATGGGAGGTGGTATGACTAACCACACAAACCATACCACAATTTCCGTGGGAATGATTACACGCGATGCAGATTGTGGCTGGCTGTGTGAACTATATTTCTTGAAGGAGAGACGGTGACCACAGCCGACAGTACGGACAGATATCGCTACAGCCACATCCCTTGGGATTCTGACGTATACTGTTGGAGCAAAACAGAAGGAATGGTAGCTCGAAAGGTTAAGGGTCCATGTCGCTGGGAATGATGCTGTGAATATCCCTCTTGTTTGTTGACTGGGGAGACGAGGCTGAGGAAATTTGGGAGGTCCAAGAAACTGAATTCCTGGGAGTGTTGGAGTCAAGAGAGGGTTTGGAGGACAGAAGAAAAGTAGTAGCTTTTAACAGCTTTGGGTAAGACTAAGATGCTGTGGGAAATCTAAGATCTGTGAGCACTGAAGGCTTGACAACTAATCTCATCTCTCTATTCGTTGGTTCTGCCAAGATGCACTTGTTTTTAAACACAAAAAGATCATGTACTTTAATTCTTAGAAACGTAAAAATTTTTTTTTTATTCTTGATCATTAATACGCAAGATGCTGTATGTCTTCCCCGTCAGCACAACATGGTCACTCTTTTATACAATCTGAGACTGGATGCCTTCGTCCCTTTCCCTGCCCAGATGGGGGTTAGCAACACAGCACTATCATCCATCCCACCATTGCTCAGTGGAGGTTAGGAACACTGCACTGGTGTCCAAGAGAATAAATCTAGCAAGTCATTGATATCCCCGTAATAAGAAATACAAATTGTCCGAGAACAGCCTACCATTGGAACACTTAATTCTGACCCACATAGTAACCTAATCTATCCCTATCCCAAGGTGTACACAGTTAATTGCGTCAATTTTTCATCACGATTTTACGTAAATATTGTTTCGTCCAGAGTTGCTCATGATGTCTGTCGCATCCTCTCGGTCATGACAGTATCATACCCCACCTACATCACGAGCGACCTTACGACACGTAACGGAGAGCAGCCATGTTCGCTTGTGCTCTTATCATCTGCGGTGGGCACACACACCTGCCACTGAGGCTGATTGTCTCGACTCGCTGTGATGTATTGGCCAATTCGTCGTGGGTATGAACGGCTATATTGGACGTCGATGTTCGTCTGATGTATTGAAGGAGACTCAATACATATTGTCTCTCAGTGAGATGATGCCTCGGGTCATCGTCCTCCCCCTTCGCTGAGACGACCAAAATCTCTAATCCTGTGCACTAGATCACTGCCTCTTGTGAGACGCTCCGGGTCATAAGAGCATTTACGGTTCAGATCATTGCGCCTCTCTGTTGCGCATCATGGACAGAACTAATGCACGCTCTTGTATAAACATTAAAGGTTTCATAGAAGATTCTGATGTCACATCTATTTTGTATTTCTTTTCATGACTAATGTAGTGATCTATTCTCGATTCTGTTCTTCTTTTAACTCGTGTTTCACATGTTCGTGAAGTCGATGAATTCCAGGTATCCGGCGACATCTACTCATCGCTTCCAGAGACCTAATGCAGAGGAACTGTCGAGGGTAACTGGTGGCGTTGTATGAAGGGAAGGAACCTTGGCTGTTGTGGTTGGTGGATTGGGAGACAGTGCGGACAGTGTGGAGTTGTGGCCGAAGCGTATGAGGGTACTGGTTGAGGAGCGGGTGGTCAGTGTGCCTAATGGACTCTTATTTATTGAGATAGAGTGTGTAGGTTCAGAGATACATATGTTGGAGTGTGGTTGAGGGGTGTCTAGTTATATGATCTGCTCTAGTTCTTGGACGGGGTTGATTTGCAAGGTAACTATGTGTGCGTCTACATATTGGAGGCGTTATTTATTTGGAGAATGAAGGATGTTGCAAAAGATGTGTGATTAGTGTTCTTGGGTAATACATCTTTTTATGTCTTTGTTATGGAGAGTTGTTAGGATCAGAGTGACATGAGTGTATGTAGGATGTTGGGCTGGGTCTTATGGACTAGGTATTCTGGATGTCTAAATGATTTTGCATTAGGAGAATTTTTGCTCCAGATTGCAGGTCTGTTTTCATGGCCTATTGTTATACGGTACTGTTACTTATTGTTCATGATCTGTTGAACATAATAAGAGAGATTTTCACACTGAATTCCCCACTCACGAATATCACTTTCTGTGAAAACAGAAGTCTTCAGTTACCATTTTAATTCACTCCCGTGATAAGACCTCACCAGACCACTTGTGGAGAAGAGCCACAAAGCCTCAAATGTTCAGACAGTACTACTAGTATCCACACGCTGGTCGACACACACAGTAAGGAAGGTGTGGGGTTTGTGTGGCGTAACCATTGGTTACGTCATCCACACCCACACTCGCCTCACCGCCACACCAGATTTACTTACATCACTACGAAACGAAGTTTACTTATCACTTCTCCACTAGTTCTTAAGTTTTACTTAAGTTCTTAGCTTTACGTCCGGACTAGGGCTGGTTACGCCACTAGTCAACCAGAATTAGTTACGTCGCTTCTGAACTATTTCTACTTACATCTCAACAAGATCCACTTCTCTAACCTTCTGAATCTTTACTTACACGTCTTCTTAACTAGGTCTACTTCCATCGCCTCTACTTACGTCTTCTTTCAACAACATAATACTTACATCACTCGCGAACCAGGTCTAGTTACATGAGCAGTGAGTCAGGACAAGTTACGTCAGTTCACCAGAACAAGTTACATCACCAGCAGTGTACGGCATCGCTGGAGGGCAGGAAGCAGGTGGGTCTGCAAGCAGAGCCGCGTCACCCGCGCTGCTCATGAGATCGAGGTGAGGCTGTGGAAGGGATTCGGCTGCACGCCAACCGCGGCTGAAAGGGTGTTCACACGCTGGCCCCAGCAGTGGACAGGTCGATCTGGTGACTGAAATACAGGTCACTGGTTCTCGCAGAGACCTCCTTGTTTTTGCAGCACGGTGCTGAGCACTCCGAATTTAAGAAGGGGAAAAAGGCTTAGTTCCCCCTGACCTGTGAGTAGCATTGTCCCCCCTGCGTCACAGCTTTTGACGATGAGCTACGCTTAACACACATAGATTCTTTCATCTGATTCATCTCTTATCTCCATGAATCCAGGAGACTTTGCCTTCGTCTCCACAAGCTAAGATCCAATCAGATTCTTCCTGTATCTCCACAACCCACAACCTTGGGAGATTCTTCCGTATCTCCACAACCCATAACGTCAACTGATTCCTCTCATGACGCCACAATGTACAACCACACCAAATTCTTTTCGTGTCCCCACAACCCCACAGGATAACCAATCAGTCGAAACATTTGCAGAGAAGTACAACAACGAGGTTCCCAAACGACAGCTATTCCTCGAGCTCAAAAAAGGACACAGCGTCGTTCGCGCCTGACATTCATTAATGCGTTGAGCCCCAGATGACAGCAAGAAGCGGTTGTCGGCGAGCGTTTAAGTCCGGGGATTATGGTAATTTTGACGGGCGCGAGATGGGCTGACAAACGACCCGCCTCTAGTATTACAGCGTCTATGATCTCTTGTGATTATAGGTGCACGCAACTATAAGGCTTTGTTTGTGTGCACAACTGCATATCTCTGTCTCTCTCTCTCTCGATGTCAGTCGGCAAAAGCGTATCTAGCGCAAGTGTATGAATATGTAGTGCCCGTGTGTGATTATTCTTGCGATTACTTTTGTGATTACAATTTGCGATTAGTATCTGTTTGTTACGAGGGGGAGAGTTTTATAACTCGTGGTGCCCCTTCTCTTAATCTTGCACATATGTACCATATATATATATATATATATATATATATATATATATATATATATATATATAATTACGCTAAGGAACATGTGCCTTCAACTGCACTCCAGTTGGAGTCATTTATAACCAGGATATGAAGGATCTTAGTTATACCACGAAAGGAGGAAATAACAGGCCGCTATGACGCATCAATCATAGCAAGGGAACAAGGAAGTGCTTTATCGTGGGTCGTAGACAGGAGACGGCGCCTTAATATGATTAGAAGGCGAGGACTTTACGTCCAGCCAGGGCATGGATAATGTTGATCTGAGCCAGACAGACAACGGCAGGGCTTCAGTTTTAAGTAAGGGATTTGCGAGGCTAAAGATTAGTTATGAGACAGGAGGCCTCGATTGTAGCCTGAAGGAAGGTAGGCCTGGGTCCACAGCAGGGAGACAGAGGCCCCATATCCCACAAAAATGACCGTATAGGAACCATGTGGTGGTGAGGGGTATATGATCAATCGGGCGAAGGAAAAAACCTTTGGACCTCATCCTGAGTCAAGGGCCCTGGAGTCTGGTTATGGGAACAACAACGACTAGCGTTACTGTACACATAGCCTAGTTACAGAGAACATGAATTTCATGAGGAAGTCAGTGAGGATTAACTTCATCCAGCTATCATCAGACCTGAAGTCAACCCTGGCAGCACTGAGCTCCACAGCCACTCAGGATACACTGAGCCTCTGGCGTGGGGCTGGTGGGTGACGAACCTGCACCTCACGTAAAATGAGGGAGCTGCAGTTCACCTAGATCAAACGCAATGGGTTGCACTGATGAATTTAGAACACTGACGGATTTCATTGGGCATACGAAGACGCTAAGGTAGTGGCGTTGGAGTCGACGGGCGTAAAACAGATTAGGAGGTGTGAGCAGGCGAACCCGTGCACGCTGGATGGGGCAGCCCTTAGGCGCCGCCGCTGCGGCACCGCGTCTCTGTTTACCAGTCTCCCTCGTCCGGCCTCAACACTTTACTGCCCCTTTTATTGCCTCTGATTATTATTCGAAGACAAAATGTTTTGCATCTCGTGTGTTCGTGTGTGTAAGAGCTAATGCACTTACTTTGGTATTACGTATCTGATTGCCACCATCTAGTATGATCACACTCCTTTCCAGAATTAATTTGCTCAGCTAAGAACTTCTCTGGTGTTTTGCAATGAATTTAATACCGATAAATAGGCTTACGATACGTCGTAAAGTCTGCGGCTCGTTATCGCAGCTTCTGATCTCAAGCCATTAAACTGGGAACTAAGAAGCGTACCTTAAGCAACGCTTAATCTGAATGTTGGAAAGTGACTTGTTAATGGCTCTAGATGATTATTTGACCAGCGTTGATCATTATACTGTTGGGGAGCCACTCTATCTCCCTCCATAAACAACATTCACTCGTGCATCTCAACTGCGGCCATAGATTAGGAGGTAAAAAAAAAAAAAAAAGAGCATCTGCGGCGCGAACTATCCTATTTTGATTTGTCTGATAAAGGAATGGTGTAATCTGTTATGTAATCATATGGTTCTCTCTTGATATGAGATCTTTACGTTGCGGTGCGCTGTGAGGTGAGAGAGCCAGCCCAACACACCTCCATTACTGATTTGTGATGCTGTTATCAGCTACTCTTTTGTGCGTTAGAAATCGTCTGTTTTCTCTTCGGTGTGGAAGATGTTTGACAGCACTGACGGGAGTTTTACAGCATTCACGAAGCCGCTCACGGACAGTTCTGCCGCTGTAAAGCCAGGGAACAGAAGCCTTTACAGCACTGTACCTCGCAAGGCGGAACCAACCGACCAAGGGGAGGTAAAGCTGGGGTTGGGACCGAGGAGGCACAAAGGATCGTCCAGAGGAAAGGTTAGGGGTTAGGGCTGAAGAGGTTTAAGTGGATAAAGCAGAGCCAGGGATAGTGTTGGGCCATATAGTTGCAGTGGATCATTGAAGTGGTAGAGGACGGTGCGGTGAGACCCAAACGTTGCCGTGGATCTATCAAAAGGGGTGGCAGGCGACACAAAGGATTAGTTACACAGAATTTGGCTTGTTAGAATCACTGAGGCAAAATAACATTTCGTAAGTTTATGTATATAAGCTGAAGATCGTTTCGACCAGAGGAGATCAAGTGTTGGAGGAGGAGGAGGAGGAGGAGGAGGAGGAGGAGGAGGAGGAGGAGGAGGAGGAGAAGAAGAAGAAGAAGAGAGGAAGAAGAAGAGAGGAAGAAGAAGAAGAGGAAGAAGAAGAAAAAGAAGAAGAAGAGAGGAAGAAGAAGAGAGGAAGAAGAAGAAGAAGAAGAAGAAGAAGAAGAAGAAAAAGAAGAAGAAGAAGAAGAGAAAGAAAAAAAAATCACTCAGTACAAAATCAAACATTTACTCACTTGAAAACTGCCTTTCATAAATCACAAGGATGAACATGTTTATGAGATTCTCGCTGGTTTTCCAGAGATTTAAACACATGTGCCGTTCACAGTATATAACCTGTCAAGGAGACGGGTTCACCTCCTTTTACACTGTGAGAAGAAAAAGAACTTTTGAAAAACGAGTTTCGTTTGAGTGACGCTGTAACAACGCAGACTGGGTCCCCGACGGCCTGTGTGACGCAACGTCGCATTACTAGTTGCCTTGACAGCTTGTGTGACGCTTACGTCGCAGTAGTTGCCTTGACAGCCTGTGTGACGCTACGTCGCATTGGCTGCCCACATAACCTGTGTGGTACTACGTATCCACAAGCCCCTGACAGCTTTCATCTCCGTATGACCCTTGACCGATTAACCTTGAGACCACGCAAACGCTGACAAATGTATCCGGTTTGTGGAAGTCAGCCCGTAATACTGATAAGAACCTTTGAATTCTCCACGCTCTGTGGGATGACAGGAATAGAGCCATACTGCATGATTTACTGAGGGTGGAGGGTGAGTCTTGAGGCGGAAGAACAGCGTGATAAATCGTATGCAAAAACTGAGCTGGCCGTTCTTGATGATCTTGAAGGAATGACAAAAGATTCTTTGCGGCGCAATGGTAAGACATGAGGTAGCTTGGCACGGCTGGTTGACTGGCTGGTGACAAGAGTACACAGCCTGTGCGTAGTGCCTCAGTGTCCAGTCCTGTACGGAGTCTGAGTGTCCTGCTGGCAAATGAAGACGAATCATCACATTACCGACATTCGCAAAAAATGTGAAAACGTATCCTTCAATACTTTGAAGCAACAGAATTAAAAAGAATTGTTTAATGACAATAAATGAAAAGACTTTGATTGATTTTCCAAAAAAAAGATGTATATATGTATACAAAGGTAGTCGTCATTCGCTCGCGTGTCCCTGTGTCTCAGAGACCAGAGGAACCCTCATGAGGCAGGATGGTGGCCCATCCCGAGGATGTCAGGGATGAGCTGACCGGACGATGAAGTCACTTATGGGTGTCAGACACACAGCGTGTGGGTGGACCCGAACAGAAATACAATGTGAGACGGGGCACTCCCAAGGGAACGAGGAGGAAGACTGGAAAAAACGAAAACAGAAAATGTTTAGAGACAAACTCGTCCATCGAAGTTACAGAGAGAGAGAGAGAGATGAATTGATGCCAGGAACTGAAACTAAGCTGCTGGACTAAACATTATCTTGTCCTTACCAACAATACACACCAATATTCTATCTCCCCACTTCTTTCCCTCTTCCATCATTCATTTTGTTCATTGGTCTTCCTTCAGTGTCTACCCTCAGTGCGGCCTTCTTTCAGTGACTGGAGTCTTTGTCGTTGGATTAAGGCAACACACCCACAGGGCTAGGTAACGGTGGCCACAGACAAAAACTAAAACCACACATCCACGCCTGGTTATCTGCCGATGTCCTGAACGAGCAGCAAGTCACTCCCTGGAGGCCTGGCTATTTACCTAAGACCTTTAAACAGACGAGTCACCTCACCTGACATGCTGTCTGTTGGCGGACTCACACACGCGAGACACCTCACTTGATATGCTGTCTGTTGGATTCGCACAGACGAGTCACCTCACCATCTATGCTGTCTGTTGGTGGACTCACACAGACGAGACAACTTACTTGACATGCTGTCTGTTAGATTCACACAGACGAGAAACCTCACCTGACATGCTGTTTGTTGGTGGACTCACACAGGAGCTATGTTAGCGCACATGCCAGGCTTAGACAACAGGTAAGAGCACCAAAGTTATCATCTTCTGTAGTCTTAGGTAACAATTAAAGTAAATCATGACGCGCAGGGAGACAAAGTCATTACCTGTGGAGCATCAAACTGTAGGCGAGTTGTAATAAGTGAGGGGCACTATCTCCCAGTTATCCACAATTGCTAAGTCAGCTACTATGCCATCAGTCAATTCACTCTCTACTTTTTTCAAAATAATTGAAAGTTCTTAAAATCATATCAAGAACTATTGGTTTAAGGCTCCATGAGCTCGAACAATCTCACCCGATAAATAAAGATTCGACAAACAACACAGACGACCCCATCGATGCATTTAAATACGAGACGTAAACGAAGTCAATCATGCGTGATGTGTGTGTGTTCGTGGGGTCGTTGCGCACGAACGCGTATCATTCGAAGACACGCATCTCCTCGCACGGTTTCATAATTCTTCAACAAAGCAGAGTCTCAGAAGCAGCTCGTCGGCATACTCTAACGCAATACTCATTGCCCTAGTATGGACCTAATATGGACTAGTAATGTTCAAATGTAGCACTTGAGTGTCTCATGACCTTTTCAGAAACGCTGGTTGATCAACGACGTCAGAATAGAATACTAAGTAACCCAGGCAGGTGGTTGGAGGAAGCGACCATTGTCGTCTCCGTTACCACAACGAATTTAATCATCATTCCTTGACCTAAACCTGAGGGGCGGAATGTTATAACTGTGTAATACTCAAGTACGCATGACCCTACCTCCACCACCACCTCTTCTCCCGACCTGGGCGAAAGCATCAGTGAATACATCCATCAGTTCGTTAAGTGACTCAGTGTAACGCACACGTAACGCGATGCCGTAAACAGTCCGTCTGTTACGTAAGTAAAGATAATGGTCAAGGCGGCGCCTCTGGCCCGACGCGACGGATGGCGTTGGTGTTTGGTTTGCCTTCCCTGAATCCCTCGCGTTTCGTGTGTGACAAAACTTATCTTCCGTATGTCCTGATGAGCTTGCTATCTATTCCTGCAATGTAAGAAGCTAGGCTGCCTCCTCACCCTCATGAACTGACTTCTTCAGTATTTAGGCTCGTAATGGCACAGGACTTTGTAGAATAACTTTAAGGTCTGGGGATGCATTATACATCAGAGTTCTTGAGGGTGAGATAAATCTTACCCCCGTGGGTCCTTGAATGGGTGAGCGCCCGGGTCGTCCGCCTGCCTGCTCCAGCCAACAGCTTCAACTTAAAGAGTCGCACCGACGAACACCTTCTTCAGCTTGTCCATACACGGCCAGAGGCACTCGTTCGTTCGTGGTCCAGTGTTTCCTGGCGATCCAAGCCAAAATACCTGTATTGTCCTGGGCGAGGCTGGATGAAAGTGGTTGTCTCTTATGGTCACCTCACGTTAGATATGGCACCAAGATCTATAATCTGATAACCCTGTGGACAGCGAATGGTCAATGTGTTGTTTTTTTGCTTTTACTATTTACTCGTCTGGTTGTCAGTAACAGTTCCATTAGATCCATCGCCTTGTTAGAGAGGGAGTTCGTTTTGATAAGGCAGAGATGCGCCAAAACGGTGAAGTCCCATTTGGGTGATGGAATTACGTAATGTCGTCACAAATCGTTCACTTCTACTCGATCTTACCATGAAAAGGAACGGGCTAGACTCCAGTTTGGTAAACCCTGCCTTACCAGCATCGATGTGAGCCATTTGTCAAAGTCTGACGGGTCCCCTCGGCATTACACATACAATCTGCGACGCGCAGAAAGAGGACATCCCAAGCACACGCTTTGGTCCTAATCTCACAGGGTAACTAACACGTTATGGTTCCCTTCTCACTCGGTAACAAACACGTTAAGATCCTCTTCTCACTGGCGAACAATCACTGCAAAACCCAATTCATTGTTATCCTTGTTTATACACATGTTCCAGCCACAGTGAACTACTGGTGGGAACAGTTCGTAGTTGAAGGTCTGGGTGCGGTCCCGGGTCGTGACCAGAGCAGTCGTGTTGGCCAGAATAGGGCGTTGGTTGTCATCCTGATGGATACCACTGTGCGAGGATAAGCCATAGTGATGTAAGATCCTCTCCCAAAACCCAGACTGAACCAAGGCCACCTCCATTAATTCTCTTCATCGCGGAAATCAGGCATTCATGAAACTTCTGTGGACATCTTTCTAGAGGCGCTGAAATATACGTTCAGTTTTACGACAAAACAATGTGTGTGTCCGCACGTCAATCAGTCGCTATTTTTCTTTAATTCAGCCCCGGAGAGTCTGCACCCCTCCAATATACCTAAATAATATGCTTCCATTTGTAGAATAAAATGTTTTATATGAATTATGGGGTAATAGGTCAAACCGTTTGAAAGCGGTCGGAACTACGGGAGCAAAAGTGGCCCATGAGGTTGGGGAGTGTGTGGATCTTTTGAAAATTAAATGCCTGAGGACAACATGTGGTGCTATCCCTGGGGATATTGTTGCTATAGCAAAGTTTTATAGCTAGAGCAAAGTGTCATAGTAACAGGAATGTTGTAGCTATAGCAAAGCCGCTAAAGAAACAGATTCGCACGAGGAAATTCTCGAAGACAGTATATCATAAATCTATTTTGGTAAGGAAGGTGAGCAAGTTACATCCATCTTTATGTCAAAGGTTCTCGTCATGGACAGATGTCCTTACTGAGATCAGGCCTTCAATGAAACATTATAAGGAGTAAGGGAACAAAAATATATGAAAAAGTAACAGGAACAAGAGAAGAATGATCCAAGAATTTCTTGAAGAAGTATAAACCTTACGTTATGAAAAGGGGACAGGTCGTAGCGTTAGTAGAGGCATGACGGGGTAAAGAGTTCCAAAGCTTAGCGGTGTAAGGAAGGAAAAAAACATCACAACGGCCTAACCTTGAGTTGACAACGGCCAGAAAATAATCATGTGACCCAGTGGCTTGCTGGGTATTGCCTGCTCTACTGTGGTGGATGATGTCAACGTTATATGTTAGTGAGTGAGGAAGGATGGCAGCAGGTAGGCAGGTAAGGGATGGGCATGTTCCACGTCAGTATATACAGCAAGCTAGTAAGTTAAACGTGGTTGCTGATAATGACAGTAAACTTGAAAGTCTAGTGAACCCTTGCATAGCTGAAGGACACGTCAGGGGTTTGGTAAAGAATTCGGTGATACTTCATTCACAAAAATAGTCATCAAGTCTTCACAATGCATAAGGCACGAGTAGGTTTTAAAATGACAAGTCCCCTGGTGTGCTCTGGCAATGATATCCTGACACCCTCCCCAGCTGCCTGATCAACACTATAAAAGTCTGCAAAAGCAAATGGTGGGTGTGGCAGCTGTCTGGTCGACGCCACATCAGTAAAGCCAGGAAAACCTTCCTGCATTTCTTTTTAAAGCAAAATTGTATTCAGACAAAAGTATTTAATTTCCCCAGTACACCCTATCAAAGATGAACCTCTCGGCTGATGTTTACTGCTGGTTGACACTAGTTCACTAAAGCCGGAGTATCGACGATCTTGCATTTTGTCCAGACGTCTGGTGGCGAGAGCGACTGCGACAACAGAGGGGCACCACCAGGCGGCCCGTCCTCTCCCTCTGGCCCCGCTGCTGCTGCTGCTGTGTTGTACGAATGTAAACTTCATCTACATATTCAAGAGTGCTGTTGAGGCTTCCCTATAAGAGGCGCTGGCAATTATCCAAGAAAAAACGACTCGTCTGAAAAAGGACATACGTTGTCCAGTGTCGTCCACACTATTCCAAGGTTCCCTGCCTCTGACTGGAGGGCGTCTCAAGGCTGTGGCCGGAGTTGCAGTGCCGTGTCGCCACTTCGAGTCCCGAGTCATGAATATGGAAGATCATTGCCGACTGTTAATGAAATGACTTCTAAGGGGAGTCCGACACGTGACCGATACTACTATACGAAAATCAGAAGTGAAAAAGTAGACTTCTTTTGTTTCTAAAGACGAAATATACGTCTGCGAAAAAAAGACTTATAACTGCGTATGTTTACAAGAATCCTTTTGTGAATAAGGCCAACAGACTCTCAGGCAGAAGGCCATTGCAGTATGAGACAGAGGCACCTCCATATTAGGATTTACATGGAGGCCTCTTCAGAGCTATTTCGGACGCTCCAAAACTTGCCTCAAAGTCCGTACATGGCACACGAGACACGAAACAGAGTAATGGTCTTTTGCGTTTCACCAGCGTGCACATACATACCAACGACAGGGAAGAAGCTGAGTGTGAAGTAATTTGACACAGACAGAACGCCCCATCAGCCATGACAGCTAGACTGAGACGGGGTCAGCGGAGGCGAGCTGGTCCCTCGGGGATGATCTCACATTGTAAACAAAAGCCCTACAGTAGTAGTAGCAGCAGCAGCAAGTGGCGCTGCCGTCGCACACACACACACACATATATATATATATATATATATATATATATATATATATATATACAATGTCTACTCCCACTCCTTCAAGCAGCCTATAACATTCCTATGGATCCCTATCTACTGTCGCAATGAGATCCTTTTGTCAATACTCTCGTCTCTTCCTTCCTGAGTAACTGAAAGACTTGAGCCTTCTGTCAATGTTCACTTGTCTCGCCCTCAATACTGCAAGAGCACCAGGGTGAGTATCAACTTAAACCCTGCGCTGTCAAAGAAATTGATGTTCCCCGTACAAACAAAATCCCAGAAGTGTTTCATCTCTCGCCACAGACCATGTTCCTTGTGAGCAAATGATAAGGTCCTCCGCTGTGTGAAGGAAGAGAGTGTACCGAGTCAGGATGTCTTCATAGAAGACAGCATATGACTGCATTTCCTTGATCTCCACGCCAGGGAGTTATCACTCTAGGAAGATTGATTCAGTAGGAGAAAATGCTGGTCTTTAATGCAAGCAGTAAGATGGAAGAAGGAATACAGCTCTAGGATGGCAGTGATCACATCTCATATGTCCAGTCACGTCAATGAAATTAACAACTCACATTAATGATGGAAGAAGGAATACAGCTCTAGGATGGCAGTGATCACATCTCATATGTCCAGTCACGTCAACGAAATTAACAACTCACATTAATCATGTAAGAAATTCTGAACATCTTTTCAAGAGCCTTTGCCTTCAGAGTACACAAGATTCTCACAAAAGCATGGAAATGGAGAAGATTACATACAATCCACCCACTGGCTTGAATTTGATCGTGTAGTAATGAGCACTAAAAAAGATGATTAGAGAACTAGAGAGTCAGAGAGGAGACACAGTCGTGGAAACTGGAACGAAACAAGTTTCTTAGAAATCATACATTAGGATATACATCCCTGTAGATTTACTGCTATGGGAAGATTTACGAAATCTGAAATGAAGGAATAGAGACATGGGTACATTTAGATGCTCACAAAGACGAAACACCAGAGAGAGAGAGAGAGAGAGAGAGAGAGAGAGAGAGAGAGAGAGAGAGAGAGAGAGAGAGA
>JAYMFT010083339.1:0-14228 GCA_038088735.1 Panulirus argus | reverse complement strand
GCAAATGACTGGGAGATGTATAAGAGAAAACGGCAGGAGGTCAAGAGGAAGGTGCAAAGGTTGAAAAAGAGGGCAAAGGAGAGTTGGGGTGAGAGAATATCATTAAACTTTAGGGAGAATAAAAAGATGTTTTGGAAGGAGGTAAGTAATGTGCATAAGACAGAAAGACAAGAAACATCAACAGCAAAACACTATTGGTATTATTGAGACAAAGTTTGGGTGAACACAAAAGTGTGGACATTCCCAAATTCTCAAAGGAAGATTTGACTTAATTAGCTTTACCATGCAATAGCAGCCCTTGAAAGGGTGATTAAAAGACATACACTAAGATATGTAATCAAGAACAGCTACATAAAGAAAGGCCTTGTGTTAGGAAAAGCCTTGTGTTAGGAAAAAGTATGCAGGCCTAGTCATTTGCTCATTTCATTAACATATAAGAAAGTTTAACTTGAGGAAAAAGAATAGATTCTGTTTTTCTTGACTTTTTGCAAAGAAGCTAAACATAACATTAAGGATAAGATCGAAAATTGGATGAAGGAGTTCTGACAAAGTTCAAATGGTATTGAATGGAACCATGTGTATCTTGGGTACCACAGGGAATTGTATTAGCCTCATCATACTTTGTAATAATGACATCAGACTTGGACAGCAAAGTAAAAGAGAGCATAGTAGGGAGCTTTGCCAATGATTGGATCAAAAACTGATCTAAAGGGAATTCAGAAAGACATAGACACAGTTTACAAATAGGTAGAAGTGAACTTGATGGAATCTAATGAAAATAAATTTTAGCAAATAAGTTATGGAACAATGAAGATTACATCATAGATACCATATAAAGGCCTAACAGAGTATTTGATAGAAAGTGGAACAAATGTAAAAGCTATGGGTTTCATAATAAATGAGAAATTAGATTTCTTAGAACATATTTAGAAGATAATCTTATAAAATGGTGGTTGTTATGATTCTGAGAACTTTCTCTAAAAGAGGTAGAAGCTTAGTGATGAGAAGGCTTAATGTATGTATAAGAAGCTAGATTGAATACTTCTTTGTTGTATGGTCTCCGATGAAAACAAATAGGAATTAACATATTAGAGAATATAGAAGCACTTCATGTGCAAAATCGAAAGGATGTAACATATGAACTATGAAAAATAGCTGAAAGAAATGCAGTTATGTAGCCTAGAAAGAAGACGAGAAAGATTTGTGGTATTATGCACATGGTATAGATTGAAGTTATAAAAAAAAGTGTGTTAAACCTTAAAGCAGCATAGAAATTACAGTTGTTAAATCTTCAAGAAAAGCATAGGACATACCCATATAAATTAGACTAGAATGTATGACAGCCCAACAAAGAAGCTTGATTGATTATTCAGTGTAATGCAGGAGAAATAAGAAACTTGCATGTAATAACCACAGAAACATTAGAAAAGAATACTTCAGTTGTGGTTGAAACCAGTCCCACGTGAACCAAGAACAGATGATTATGCAGTGCAGGTAGTGGCTGATAAAAATAGTCGCCTTCATCAGGAATGAAGTGCAATAAGCGCTTCATGCAAGCCTTGCCATTTCAGGCAAATGCTGTTGTACTTATTAGTGAGTAGGTAGGTAGATACTATCTCTTTCTTTCTCAATGGAATTTTTTTATTCTAGGATATGTGAGCTAGAGTATTCTTGACTCAGAGAATGTCTTTGGTTATTATAGAGCTGTAGAATTGATAATGTATAGGTGGAAAGATGGATGAACCTGGAATTTTGTGGTGCAGAATTTGAGCCTTTTTGGTGTCTAGATTGATAATCCATCAGGGGACTCTCTGCCATTGGTGAGGAGTTTGAAAAATACGAAATGGCTACTAAGGTCGTCGTCAGTCATCCATGAATACTGGTAGATATTTAGATCAAAGTCAGCGTGGATATTGAGTATTTAGACATAATTGATGATGATGATATGACCTCTTACATAAAGTAAGTCACTTTTTGTACTTCCATGATAATAGGGATGCTGGTAGGATGATTCCACATAACTTGGATATCTTAGATGGCTGCCATCTTTACCATATAGTTGTGGTTACAGGCAATGAGACTTACTCGCCCTCCTAGGTTGCATCCTTTGCATTAGGCAGGGGAAGGAAAGTTATTTAGACGGCATTTATAGTTTACAGTGGAGTATAAGGTAAAACAAAATCAGTAGCATTGACACAAATCTAATTTATTTCAAAATGACTTAATCACTTCATTAATGGTCTCCTCATCACCCCTTAAAGCCATCCAACCTCCTAGATTAACATATTACATATTTTGATTAATGAAGTTTTACCAAAAATATACAAATTTGTTCCATACTGTTTTGTATATTTTTAAACCAAATTACCGAAGATGATATACTCAGCAATTTCAGTGTACAGTTCAGTGTATGAAGCAGTATCAAAACACTTAGCTGATAATGAATATATTACTAGTAATGAATAATTAGGAATTTTAATCAACTTAGTCCTCCATAATGTCATCTTTACATCACCTTCTAGAATGTCCTTTATCATAAGATTTAAACATCTGTCAGATCCTCCATATTTGCAAAACACAGAGCAAGAAAGCTGAAGAGCTGTACATCCACATCTAGATTTTGTTTCTTTCATTGCAGCCACTGCTCTTGATGCTTTGAATTGCAAGATTTCATTGCAGGAGCAACAGATACCAAGGTCATAGAATTGTTCAATAAGGTGTTTCTTTTGAAGCATAACACCAATTCTAATTTACAGTGTTGTTGGACAGTTTCTGATGATATTCCCAATTACAGTTGAAAACAATGTGTACCTCAGATTGAGTGAACAAATTTCTGATAGTGAGAGTACAGGTTGTACCTCTCTAATCCGGTGCTCTGTGGTCCAGCAACTCCCATGCTTCGGCATGTTTTGAATCTGCCGCCATTAGTTTGTGGATTTGCCACCAGGATGGCTCTGTTATCAAGGCACCAAAATCTGTTTACACTGCAGCCGAGCTAATTAATAGTCCTGTTAATGTCTTATATTTACCTGTATTGTAGCCCTTTAGGATGTCATCCAAGAGGTGCATAAAATGGTGATAGTGCTAATTAACATAAGCATAAATCATTATTGATGCTTGAAAAGGTGGTGTTACTGAGAAAATTAGGTAAAGGAACTTCTGTAGAGATTTTGTGTGAGTACTATGAAATTTGATCAACTGTGTACGACTTAAAGAAACAAAAGGAGCAAATTTTTAAGTTTGTTGCTGAGAGTGAAAGTCAGAGAAGTTTAAGATTTCGGAAAACTTTGAAAGCTGCCAGGAGTACAGAATTATACGGTGCAATTATAAAGTGGTTTAAGCTCGTGACTTAATGAAGGTGTAAACATTTCTGGGGAGATGCTTAGCTGTGACAAAGTTTGCGGCAGCGTCAAACTTAGCCCCAGAATAAATGTATAATGCTGATGAATCTGCCCTGTATTGGCGTCATATGCCATGAAAAGCCCTTGCCCAAGAATTGAGGGGTCTCCATCTGGTGGGTAAGGATTCCAAAGGTAAGGTAACAATTCTTAGCTGCAGCAGTGCTGCAGGAACATGAAACTAAGCTGGTGGTAATTGGTGTGTTCAGTCAATGGCCTTTAAAGGAATGAAAATTCTTCCACTTATCTTCGTGGTACTAAAAAAAGGGTGGATGACAATTAAACTTTTTCTTGAATGGTTTGAAATTACTTCATGCACACTGTAAAGGATCACCCACACTATCAGGCAGTGTCTGACAGGCACAAGTGTTAAGTCCATCATCAAACCCTTTGTGGCAACTTTGACGGGCAGATCAGTGGATTGCCCTTCCCCGTAGTTGAGTGAAATCAGACACTGCCTTGTGGTTTGACACTGGGTCTAGAGCACCAGCGCTGCCAGCAACAAAAAGTCATAACTCTTTACACCATATAGTTTTCTGCACTGTTCTTTTTTTTTTTTTATGCACACAGCAATCAATATGTAGCATAGAACTATTTTTTTCCTTTTAACTTTGCTGTTTATAGTGATGCTGCACTCGTGACCTGCTTACCACCTACTGGCTACTGAATGATTTAACTGCTCAACCACCTCAACAGTGTGGACAACACAGGCATGCCTGACAGACTTTGTCCAGTGAGGGCACATCCTGCTGGGAACTGCCCAATAGTGTGGATGTGGCTTAACTCTGTTGGCCTTGATCCAAAGTGTAAAATATTTTTGATTTTATATAATTGTTTGGCACACCCCAAAGCAGAACCTTGTTTGGAAGCATTGTTGTTTGTATTATTTCATGCTTTAAGCTCTGTTCTACCTTTGATAACACAGCTATAAGTATGTTGATTGAGCTGGCAAGACTAGGGGTTGGGTTCCCTCAGGGGTCAATATCTGTTTTCTGGCATTTTCTGAGGTCCTTCAGTGGTCAGGTCGAAAGGTTGACATTACAGAAGTTCAACCTGTAGTGTCTCACTGGCAAAAACAATGCAGGTTTCCTTGTTTAAATAGATGGTGTATGTATTTTTATTGGGCACTGGTTCTCCTTGCTCTTGCAGGATTTTATTTTTACTAACAATCCAAGCCATGACATCATCCTCTTCTTCAACAAGCACAGGCACAGCATCATATAAGACTAGATGACTGGTTGGACCTGGAGCAGAAAATGACACTAATGTGTCATCAGAATGCTTCTGCAGTCTGGATAAGACACTTTTGCACTAATATTTACCACCATGTGATGAATAACATTCATGCACCTCACTTGAAGTCTTAATCTTTGATTTATCCTTGCTGATATTTTCTAAAAGCTTAGCAAATGCAGAATTTTTGTTATCTTTGCCACCACCTCCATTAGTTTGTTTTAGTCTCCCAGTCATGAATCTCTTTTGATGACAGTCATAGTGACATGCTGGATGCAAATCACTCACAGCACCCTGTAGTCCTACCTGAACCTGGTTTTCCCCACTCATCTTTTCATTTACTACAGACTTAAAAAGTCGAATGTTTAAAGGACAGCTTCGTTTTCTGAATTTACATTCTACAAAGATTTGCTGTTTGCCATTCCGAAGGATTACATGGGTCAGGTTCTAGTAAGCATAACTCTCCATAGAATAGCCAGCGCAATTTAAAGTTAGATATATAACCTTATAATGACGCAGTATTTTAGTGATGAATGTTCACTTCTTGACCTTTGTTTTGCTTCATGGTTCTGGTGTTGTACTGCCTGCAAGGAAAGAAGAGGTTGGAGGGGGGGTCGATGACTGTGCTATCTGTGAGAACCATTTCACGTACCTCCTTGGGCTTCCTAGAATGTAAGATTTTTAGGTTTGTGTCTGGCAGCAATGTGGAGACACTGAACAACTTGGCACATGTCACAAGGAATGACCAGAGGGCTTTGGCAGTGGTCAGTGGTAGAGTTAGTTTTTTGTGTGTGGCACATGGTCACTGATTTGCTTTGTTTGCAGTAAATGATCCCACTCTTGTGGCCACCAGAGGTGCCTTTGAGAATTACAGCCAAGGAAGATATAGCAGAAGTGATATCTTTATTCAAAGAAAGGCATGAGTAACAGGATACTGCAACCCACACAGGCATGTGCTTGTGTAATGTACTGAAACTGTGAGGCGTTACAAGGAGCTTGGGGAGGACGTGTTATTGGCTTTTCCCCTCAAGTCAGGCATGCCATAATTACTATCTTCACAGACCTTTAAAGTGATTTCTTGCAACACTCAGAGCAATAGAACTGATGGAAAAAAACCCTCATCTCCTTGGCTGCATTTCGTTAAGGTTTGTGCACCAGACCCTTCATGACGACCTGGGATTCAAGAGCTACTGTACCTGCAAGAAGCCTTTCCATATGGTGCAGCAGAAGGGAAACAGAGTTAAGTTTTCTAAAACGCAGTGTTTGAGTTTTAAAAACGTGGAGTTTTTTGTGGTTGGATGAGGTTACTTTTACCATGACACTGGCCGTGACACTGAGACCCATCTCCCACAGTACACAGTTAAGACTGTAAAGCACATTGCAGTGCTAATTAATTCAGGCATCATGCTGTTGGGGAGTTGGTAATTTTTCCTAAAAATGTCACCATGAAACAGTAGAGTGATTTGGAACTACTGAGTGCTGTTTTACCTGATTTATTTGATAAAGCCCAGGCCAAGATTTTATTTTTTATTTGATTTTTGTTTGAGAGGATCATGTGGTATGAGTAGATGGAAAAAAGAAATGAAGAGGTGTAAGAGAGATTTGATACAGCATGGAATGCACAGGGAATGAATTTTCGAGGTGTAGATTGGGTGAGACATAATATTTTGAGGTGGTTTGGGCATTTGAATAATATGCAAGATGGTGAGTTTACAAGGAGATTAAAGGGATTGGTGTGGGAGGAAGACCATATGTAACATTAGGAAATACAATGTAAGAGTACTGGAGGGAGAGAAATGGTGGAGGAATGCATGGAATGGTGTATGTGAGGGAGGCATGTAAGGACGGATAAGTGGAGACTCTTTTGCCATGGCCACTACCTTAATGGGTGTTTGCAAATGGAACAGGTGACAGAGATATATATAGAAGATTTTTATGCAGGATTGTGCCCCTTTTCACTCTGTCAAAAGTGTGATCCAGTGGTTAAAATGATTGTAAATTGCCCTAGTTTAGTGATTGATCAGGTATTTTCCCAGATCTCAGTCCTATTGATAATCTCTGGCCTATTCTCAAGTGCCACTTACATGACCCTGACTCTTCATTTGTTCCTTAGTTAGAAGTGGCCATTAAAGAGGTATGGGCTTCTTTATCACATGAGCCCCTCCACAGCCTAGCTGACAGTGTCCCTTAAAGGCTTAAGGACTGCCTTAAGGCAGTGAGATACTAATAGAGGGGGATAAGTTTTTGAGCTTTCAGTGTATATGAAGAAACGCTTTTTGTGGCATTGATGGTATTGGTTTCATTTTTATCCAAACCTTTTTTTAGGTCAACTTGAATGTTGTCCCCTCATTATTGAAGAGCAGCAATAATCATTCTGATGAGAGATGCGCCATATGTAATCAGAATTTTTGTTGGATTACTACATTTAAAGAAGCACTCTTAAGTTATCATTTACTTGTTTCTGAAAGCAAAAAATGTTGATGTTACAATCTTCAGAGCAAAACTAACTAGAAATTTGTCTATGTAAGACATGAATGCCCCTCACAGCTTTAAAAGTGAACATTTGCCAAACTTGCAAAGCTGAAATTTGTAATATTTTCTAAATCAAAAGGGCCATAACTCCAAAAAAAAAAAATGATGAAACCCCTTCTGACTCAAATTTTATCTGCAACTCTACATGATATGAATATATATCAAATTTTAGCTTCATATGTTGAAGCATAACAAAAAAATGGGAAAAACTTGATTTTGTATTTTATTAGGCCAACAGAAAGTCCAGCTCAGCAAAAATTGATGAAATGCCATCAGTCTTAAACTTGATCTAAAACTCTACATAATAATGTTATACCAGATTTCTTCTCATTATGTTGAAGTATAGCATAAAGACTGGAAAACTGAATTCGGAATGACAAACGAACAAGGGTAAAACAATATGTCCGCACTTTAATATCTTCCTCTTCTTCATTTCTGAAAGATAGTGAAGTTATTGTTAATACCTTTATTAAAACACTGTCTGGATTTGAAGCAAAACATGTCTTCCATCCTCACTGATAAAAAGCTGAATTAAACTAGAAGTCATCTTACATTCTCATGTGTTGACTCATCCATTCATGATTAGAGCATGAAACTTGATCATATTGATTTAAAAACATAAAATGTGAGACTTAAATAAGCACCTCATTTAAGTAAAATACGTGTCTTTATGAATTCAAAGGTGAATTGGTACCACCTTGATAGCCATCTTGGATTTTTCAAATTCTTCAAGATTAACAGAGTGACACAACAGGATTATCAATGTTGACACCTAAAAGACTCAAATTTTGATGAAGACAACTATGCTCCACAAAATTCCAGGTTCAGCAAAAGAAGCTGGTTTAGCAACCATGCTATAATGCCTTACTCTCTGCAAAAGGTTTCAGATTGAATAATGAATCCAAAATATGTTTCCGATTAACTCTGTAACAGCATTTTATCTTGAAAACCTTTCTGATTCTTTCCATAGTCAGAAGCTCACAGGAACATGTATGAAGAACCAGAGAAATGTTAGATGGTAACCTGGGGGGGGGGGGGGGCTTACCTTTTCTTAAGGTGTCATATTTATATACTCCTCTGTATTTATACAGTACTGTTTAAGAGATGAGAATGCAAATAATATCATCTAGTATGAGTTTAAACAACCCTTTTTGTTGTCCACCATTTGTTTAGTACCTCCCCTATTACCTTCTTTCTGAGACCTAATTGTCTAATGATGTTCTCAGTAGCCCCAGTCTCATATCCAACTGCAATCTTCACACACTATTCTGATTCAAAGGTGGTGTCTGTGCTTATTTTGACATCAACACACCGGTGCCATACCTCGAGGACCTTGAGTACCCAAACTTTGATGTTATTTGGCTCAAGTTCTGTCTCCCAGCTACCACCGTTTTCCTTCATTTTGTTTACTGCTCTCCTAATTCTACAAATTTTATGTCTTTCTTGGACTTTCTAAGCTCTTGCCATAAGATTGTGACATCCTCACACCCGCAAACCAAGAGCCTTTACCTAGGGGATTTCATTGTTCACCAAAAGGAATTGTTGAATTCCTCCCATATGGTTGATGGGGAGATTGAAGCCCTTATATTTTCCCTTCCCAGTTATCTAAGTAGATTATCACCCACCACACCCATATTTCTGACTGCTTTCACCAGTCTCTTAATATTCTGGATCTGTTTTTCACCTGTAATCCTTTGCGCTGTAGCGAAACAATCTTACCCCCATTGATTCAGCTGACACATTTTCATATTTTAATGGCACCTCCACAAAGCTGATTGGAAAAGCTTATGAAAATTCTTTTCTGGTTTTTCTTGGGGTAACTACTGTCATTTATGTGGTGATATTTCTTTCTCCTCCAAATGCATAAAGAGGTTATTGTTGTTGGAATGGATGCATTTATCCCCTCTTCCTCCAAGATGGCATCATCTTCCAGTCCACGGTTCAACTGTTCCTGTTCTGAGGCCATTCAGGCAAGGGATCAGGCATATTGGGCTTGGAAGAACTCTCCTTCCTCCAACTACCATTCTGCATGTATCACAGCCTGTAATCATTTCAAGTACATTAACAATAAGGCAAAGCGTTCCTTTATTCAGAGGAAGTGCAATACCTCTCCTCATCATTTACTGGTAGGTCTTTCTGGTCTTTTGCTAGGGTTATTGTTAACAACTTCTGTCACTATCTTTTATTCACTATTCTGCTCTGATGGTACAATAGCTGTCTTTTCCATAAACAATGCAACTCCCTTTTGGTTCTCATTTCTCCTCTAACTCTAACTTGGATGTCACTCTCATTCCTTCACCCCCCGATGCTCCCCTTGCTAATCCTGTGCCCCCTCTCTGTAATTTCTTTTCAAACTGTCTGAATAATGCTTCTTTCACTGGATATAAGCTAAGCTTATGGACCTGATGTCATCCAGTCCTGTGTATTGAAAGAGTGTGCCCCCGAGCTTGCATCTGTGCTTGCTCATCTGTTCTGTTTCTGTATAAATACCAGAACTTTTCCTGCATAGAAGTATGCATTGGTACATCCCATTCTTGAGAAGGTTAACTGTTCTAACCCTTCCAGCTGCTGTCCTCTTTCTTTAACATCTAAATATGTACATCTAACTGTGTAAGTGGAATGTTAAGAAGCTTATAGAGGAAAGTAAAGAAAGAGTAGATGAAGACTTTGGAAGCAAGATAAGTGAAAATTTCAGGATAACAAGAAACTATACTGGAAGGAGGTGAGAAAGGAAAGAGGTTGATGTAAGAGTGGAAATGTTGATGTGAGAAGTAAGGAAGGGGAATTGCTGAATCAAAAGGAGGGAGTGAAAGGAAGATGGAAAGAGTATTTTAAAGGACTGAACTGATACAACCTTGCACAATAATATAGCTTTGATGGTGAAAACAGATATATACGGAAACAGCAAAGTTCATATAAATTTACGGAAACAATTGTTACATGCATGGGTATGGAGGAGGGAAGGAAGAGGATATAAGTGCAGAGGTCTACAACAAAGAGGGAGGTAAGAAGGGTAATAATGAGGCTGAAGGTAGGAAAGGCACCTGGAGTGCATGGGATTATGGATGAAATGCTGAAGTATGGAGGAGAAAGTGTGATAGAGTTGATGCATCTTATATGTAATTTAGCATGGAAACAGAAGGTTGTGCCTGAGGATTGGGTGAAAGCTATTATTGTTCCTTTATTCAGAGAAAAGGTGCTAAGGATGTGTGTAGCATTTATAGGGGAGTAAGTCTGTTACATATACCAGAAAAAGTGTATGCCAGAATATAAATTAACACAGTGATGGATGTGACTGAATGCAGAATAGGTGAAGAGCAAGTGAGTTTTAGGAAAGGTAGGGGATGTGTGGATCAGATTTTTGTAGTAAAGATGACCATGGAAAAGTGTTTAGAGAAAGGTAAGAAGCTGTATGCAGCTTTTATGGATCTGGAGAAAGCGTATGACAGATTCAAGTGGAATGCTTTATGGGATGTGTTAAGGATATATGGTATAGGTGGACAACTGTTGGATGGTGTGAAAGCCTTCAATAGAGGGGCATATGCATGTGTAAGAGTGGATGAAGGTGTTGAACAAAAGTTTTGGGATAAGTATAGGTGTAAGGCAGGGCTGTGTGATGTCACTATGGTTTTTTGATATATACATGGATGGAGTGATATGAGAGATGAAAGCAAAACTAGGGAAAAGGGGTGCAGAGATGGAGTGTGACAGTGATGTATTAAGGCTAGCGGAAAGCCTGTTTGTGGATGATACTGTGTTGTTTGATAAGAGTGAAGAGGACTTGCAGAAGGTTGTAAGTGTGTTTTATGATGTGTGTAGGCATAGGCAATTAAAGGTAAGCACAAGTGAAAGTAAAGTAATGGTGTTTGAAAGGAAACAGAGTGAAAGTATAGCTTTTGTAAAACCATATAGAGTGAAAGAAGAAAGTGTACTAAATTGTGCTTCGCATATGGAGGGGAAAAGAGTGGAAGAAGTGAGAATGTAAGTATCTAGGAGCTGTCTTGGATAATTGTGGTGATATGGAAGGAGAGATAAGAGAGAGAGCAGTATAGGGTAGATGAATCATTGGGTCCCTCAATAGAATATTGAAGGGTAGAGGTGTAAGTATGGAAGTAAAGAGAGGATTAAAGGACAGCATATTCCTCCCAACCCTGACCTATGCAGCCGAAACATGGACATGGAATGAGTCACAGAGGTCAAGAATCCAGGCTGTGGAAGTGAGCTATTTGAGAAGAGCATGTGGTGTGACTAGATGGAATGAATAAAGAAGTAAAAGGGTGTATGAAAAATATGTTATGGCAGGGAAGGCAAAGGAAGTGAATTATGGAGTTGTAGAATGGATGAAACGTATTACTTTGAGGTGGTTTGGGCATGTTGAAAGAATGCAAGAATGGAAATTTACAAAGAGAGTGTATGATAGTATAATTAAAGGGGTTGGTGTGAGTGGAAGATTGCCTGTGACATGGGCAAATAGGGTTGAAGAATGCTGGAGGGAGAGAAATAGTAGAAGAATGTGTGGAATGGTGTATGTGGGGGAGGCATGTAATAACAGGGATAAGTGTAGACTCTTTTGCCGTGGCCATCCCTTGATGGGAGTTCCCAGAGGGAACGGGCATCAGAGATATAGTTTGATAGATAGAAATATGCAGGATGAGAAGATATCCAGCCCCTCTCATTTACTCCCACCTTCCTTATTATCTTCTACAATATGCAGGAAATACATTGGGAGTATTCTTTTTTCCTCTCCCTAGGGATAGTACATTGTACAGATATTCTGATTATGGTCAAACATTTACTGTTTCAGTTATCATCAAGCAGAAATCTTCTGCAGATTTTTCATGTATGGCTACTAAGCCCTCAGATTTTTTGAGATGATTTGTAGTTTGCATTTTCATAAGAATATTGTGCATATGCTACTTTGCTGTTAGTGCAGTAAGTGACTGAAATGCTTGTGTAAGATGGACTGGTTTTTCCTCTAATCAAAAACTTTTTATTTCATTCCACAGATATTTTTTGCTGAGCACTTTAGACAACTTCGTAAGATGATTTTTCCCTATGGGGAAGAATTTTACATACGGTCCCTTTCCCGCTGTATCCTCTGGGAGGCACGTGGTGGTAAATCAGGATCTGTCTTTTGTAAATCACATGGTAGGTCAAAAGCCTGTTTTTGCTTACTTTTTCTTGGTCTTTTATGCATATATATGTTTTATTATTATCATAGTAAAATAGGTCTGGTACATGAAATTATGAGAATGTGTACCAAATGGATGTGTGAGATATGTGAAAATGAGTTTTACAGCATTAGTATAAAAAAGTGGTGGATTTTGATGAGTTAACATCATCAGTATTGAAGGAGAAAATTCAGGCTTAATTTAAGCTTCAGAGTTAGCCAGAGATTTTATTGAGATAGTGCAAAGTAGAATGATAATCTTGTTATCATGTATAAGCTTACAAATCATGCATTTTCCTTTAGATATGTTTCTGAGGTCAGTGATGAGAATATACACCATCATACTTTGATAGAAAATTATGCCTTTATGTGAATGAAGTTGAACTGAATTGTCAGAAAAGGAATTGGAATTTAGTAATGCTGATTTAAACATTTAGTAAAGATTTATGGGAGCTTTCAGAAGACTTTCTGGCAAAGATCAAAATTTGGAAGGACTTGCAAGAGAAGGTCGGGTCTGATTTCAAAGAATTTTTTTTCTTGAAATTAAAGAGATTCAGTCTTTGAAACTTATTTGAGTTAGAAAGTTGACATAGAAGATTTTGAGATGATTCACATGAACAAAGAAATGAGATCAAGAATTGGAGATAAGCAGATGGGGAAATTGTAAAAAAAAAAGAGAGAGCAAAACAATGATGAATTAAGAGAAGCATTAACTATTTTGTCCATACTTTATTGAAATGTTATGTCCTCTAGCCTGAGGAATACTAACATGAACAGGTATTTGAATTAAAAAAAAGCCATGTAAGCAAACACAGCTCTTTAAGCAAATGTGCCATGCACATTTAACCCCTTACCTACTCCAGACATATATTTACATAGGTTGAACTACTGTAGACAAATTTATGCATTGAGTTTTGTGGTTCTGTATTTCAAAGCTGCATGCTGATCCTGTGTTGTAGCTGAGATTGCAGTCTGCAATAATTTCTCACCAAAGTCAGTCAGCCTTCAGCTATGACTTTGACAGCAAATTTTCATGATTTTTTTTAAGAAGGAAATTGACTGGAAATTAGCTATATTTACAGGACAGGGGATATTATACAGAATTACTTGTTGGTAATAGAGATTGAGTGTCCCAAATCCAAAAATCTGAAATCTGAAATGCTCTAGAATCCAAAACTTTTTGAGCTGCAACATGATGTTACAAGTGGAAAATTCCCCACCCAACCTCAGTTGCCCATGGTGGGCTCTAATGCTCTGTTGGCGCCAGTTTGTTACAAACCATCATCACCGCTAGACCCATGTGCATTACTCACTGTATCTATTATCCATCATGACAAATATGGAAAACAGGATGGTATGGAAACAAACAGGTTAGAGCTGAGACATACCTCACCGTTTTGACCATTCAGTGGGAGTGTGTCCCCAGCAAGTGATGGTCACATGGTCGGACGCCTTTTCATGTCGCTCTATGATTGGATCACTTGTCCTGCTGCCTCCACTTATTTACACCGATCTCCACTGCCTGACGTGACCAGCAGAGGAACCCAGACCTTGTGTTAGAAGCGGCTTACTTCGCTACCAAAGATAAGGTCAACACAAGATCTGGACTTCTGTGGTATAGCGGTTATCATACCAGACCGTGATGCATTCACAAGTTGCCCAGGGTTGAGCTCATAGGTTTGAATCCTGGTTGCAGCCGTCAGTCCACAGTCAACCCAGCTCTTCATCCATCCCTTGGGGTTGGTTGATAAAATGGGTACCTAGCTCAGGCAAAGGTATATATATATATATATATATATATATATATATATATACATATTTTTTTTCATACATATTCGCTGTTTCCCGCGTTAGCGAGGTAGCGTTAAGAACAGAGGATTGAACCTTAGAGGAAA
>JAYMFT010083328.1:0-14228 GCA_038088735.1 Panulirus argus | reverse complement strand
GCCTTGCCGCACTTCATCTTCCGCAAGGCTTTCACCACTTCCTCTCTCTCCACCACACCACTCTCCCTGACTCTCTCACTCTGCACCCTGTCATTAGAGAACTATGTACCATTATTACTGTTATTGTTATCTGATGAAAACTGAATAAGATAGAAGGGAAACAACTCTCATAGACATGATAACATGCTCTGATTGCGTTGCAATGTACAATCTGAATATGAATATTCTTTGATAGAATCAGACAGATTCTTACATGATTTTTTCTTTTGTTCACAGGTATAAATGGAGTAATGACAGTGTTATGTACAATGTAACACATGATCCAATCCTACTTTAGGGTTATTAGACTAAGTGTAAGGGAAAAGTGGGAAATTTGTGTCATTTCACTGATTGATTTTGATGCTTTTTCAAAAGAAAACAGGAAAACATATATCTCTGAATAAAGACATAGTTTTTTGGTGTATTTTCTGGCTTCTCAGTATGGGTGAACTATGTGAAGAATACGATGTTACCTGCTTGGGACTTTGGATGCATTTTCTTGACCATGAGTCAACTTTACAATCATCAAGAAGGTAAGTCTCCATATGTGATCTACTTATAAATGGAACAGAGCTCTACAGAGTTCAAGCAAGAGAAGAGAAGATATTTTTGGTCAGCTATCTGTAGGAAAGTCACTTTTCTAATACCCTTGCACTAAACGCATGATGTCAGGATGCTATAGTGTGCCTCCTGTTCATTTATCATTTGCTTCTTTTCAAACACAAAGCATATATCATTAAGCACTAATTTCTTTTAAGGATTTTACCCAACACTTTCCCTCTACTTCAAAACCCTGCCCACTTTATGGAAACTTATAACTAATGGTATTCTACAGTCTAATTCAATTCTACACATTGCACGCAATCCATTGGTACCAATTTCATATAATTCTATCATCTATATACCTGGCACTCATCATCTTGACAATGAATGAAATTGGTCTGTTCAACAATTCGCAAATCAAATACGGCTCAGTAGAATAAATAAATCAGTGCCGGAGATGTCTCCGGTTTTCCGATGTAGAGTCATTTGAGATTAATTCGCTCTCCATGCAGGAACATTCTCAAATTATTTAGGAACGCCAGAGACATCCCTCCTATTCTCGATGACAGATTTTGACAAAAATGGTAACAATAAATTCCATACACACTGAACACTTAATATACTGCTTTTACCACTCAATTTCCCTCTACTTTGTTAGAGTGATACACGTGGGAGGTGCTATCGGTAAACACTCACTTTCCCTATCTACTCTACATAGCGTAAGGAAACCGTCAGAAATATTTTGGTCAAAATCTATCATCTGAAACATGCGCGTCCTCTTTCTGATATATGATCGAAAAATAACACTGAAATTAATGCTTTAAATAGCCTACGAGCCTTAACCTACATACCAAGCACATTTCACTCAGGGTTTTGCCTAATATCTTAATTATACCACTCAAATGTAAGCTTACCATGATTCGTATATCCCTGGGGCATGTCCCCTAGCAACAGCATAGAACGGCATTCTGGAGATTACTAATTTCTGAACGGATGTGAGTGCCCGTCTGCACGAGACAAGAGAGAAAAGGCGACTCATCACATGTGTGAAGCGATGATGTCAAGCCCGGCCGCCCCCTTGTGTTTACTTTGTTCGAAACTGTCCACACGAATTCGGTTTTCCTTAAAATTCCTTAATGAGGATATAATCCTGAAGATATCATATGATTCGAGTTTCATATAAATGATTAATAATCTTCAATATATATTGTACAGCTTGTTCCTTATGTTCATGGTAGGATCTTAGTCATAGAAAAGAAATCCGAAAAACTCTCTCGGAAAGCGTAACTGTAGTATAACTCAGAGGGAGTCAGACTTACTGACTCACATATGAAATATCAACCTTTTTTATTATGAAAGCTTTCTATCTTGAAATTCTGGACAATATGTACTGTTGAATATTACCCTTACAACATTCGGACAATGAGAAAGTTGTCTGTGACGTCATCTACAAAACAACTCTAGAAAAGACGATGACGTCATCCCGCACCCTTATTTCTTTAATTATCAATGAAATATAAAAACAAAGAAAGTCACAGATCGATGAAGAGAGCTAAAAGATTAGCAGTATGTCGGACACAAGCAGATGTTAAAGAAACAGAAAACCCAAGTCAGCCAAGGATCGATGTAGAGAGTTAAACGACTTATAGTAGTATGTAGGACACAGGCAGACGCCTTTTTTTATACTTTTTTTTTGCATAACACATAGTGCGGCCACCCTCAGATATATGATTGTTATATATTCTATCAAAGCTGCCGAGTTTCTTCCCCATCATTTCGTCTGCCAGGATTTGCTCTTAATACGTTCATGAAAATTTACAAGGTTTACGACTATGAAATACGATTATATTAATATTTATGAGAGAAAAGTGACCAGAGAAATGTCCCCACAAGAAAAGAAAAGTTATATGAAGAGGGAAGTTTGTCATGTATCATATATGTTTGTACTAAGGTAACGGATACATCATTTAAGATTTCATTTATGAGCATGTGAATAATTTACAAGTTTATATCAAATAATCATTAGTTGAAAATGAGTATACAATTGTAAGTCTACTTCTTTTCCATAGTTGTTCGCTGTTCCCCGTGTAAACGAGAAACCACTTTGAACAACATCTGTTGCTGACACCCATTCATTATGTCATGTGTAATGCACCGAAGCCACAGCTCCCCATCCACAACCAGGCCTTACAGACCTAACCATGGTTTACCCCTGATGCTTCACATGCCCTGGTTCAATCCACTGACAGTGCGTCGCCCCCTTTATAACATATCGCTTAAATTCATTCATCCCGTGCATGTCTTTCACCCTCCTGCATGTTAAGTCCTCGAACACTCAGTATCTTATTCACTCCATCCTTCCATCTCCATCTTGGTCTTCGCCTTCTTGTCCTATCCACTTATGAAACAATTGTCCTCTCTGTTTATCTATGTTATAAATGTAAAAACTCTTTAACTTACAATTGAAAACAGAAAATTGTGAACTTATTTTCCATACCCTAGCAGTTCCACTGTAGATGAATTGCTACATAATTCAAAAGATCCCATATTTCAGAAGCAGAAATGACTGATATGGCCTGTAGTTAAATGGTGTGAGGCCATGACAGTCTTTACCGAATAATTCAGATACAGAATGTCGATAGTTTGTTTCACATCATAACTGATGAAACAATAATCTGATTTTGTTGTTCATAAGCACATGGGGTAAATTTAGCACTTCTTAAATCTGAACGTCATGATTGTTTTTACAAACAATTTCATTAAGTTTTCTGTATGATCTCATGATCATTTTAGTTATGACATCAAAGATAGGATACCTGTGTGTCTAACTCACCTTCAGATATTTATTAAAGGTATGTTTAGCTTATTAGTGACATGACTTCATGTGATTTCAATGTCCGATGAAATTAATTCCAAGTTTATGTTGTAGTCTCTGCTCTCAGACACAACTAGATCTCATTTGACATTGTGAATGAGACTTCTAAAATTTTGTTCAAGTTACTGTCAAGGGACGTTACTACTGACTTAAAAATCCCAAAAGTTGAATCTTTTTGCAATTCCCTTGCTAAAGTTTGTTGCTAATCTTAATTCAGTCAGATCACATTGGATGCCTGACCTAATATAAAATCTATTATTATAGTTACATCCATTATCCATCAAGACCTGGCAAGTATAACATCACATTTACCAGCGTCGGCTTGTACCCTGCAAGCACTAGGAGAGCGACATCACCCCGCACAAAGCGACACATATGCAACGGATCCACATCCTCAGCACGTTCGTGCATGTGGCGGCGCTGATGTCATATTTATAAACGCGCTGGGTAGTGCTGCCACCTCGAAGGAACTATGGAAATATTATAAATTTTAAACTCGTTTTAACAGCAGCGCTGAAGACCGCCGGCAGAAATGCAAGCAAGCAACTAAAGTACACTTAAGACAAACTAAGTTTATGCCATAGACAAACTAGTCTGAACATGGTGAAGTCAAATACTTAGAATATCGAGGGATCTTGAATGAAAGCGACGCAACTGAACGCAATTCAACATGCAACTCATGGTATCATTATGAGGTAAAATGCAGCTGTCACTTTCTTTTTTTTTCACACACACCCCATCACGAAATGTCAAGGTGATCTCTACCGGAAATCTCGGTAACTGCCAAACAATGAGATAGAAGTAATAAACTCGGAAAATATGTTTGTGAACGTACCAATTCGAATCTTACAGAGTATGGTAGTACACATAAACCACACACACACATACACACACACACACACACGCACACTGACATACACACGTACACGTATGTGTGTGTGTGTGTGTGTGTGTATGTGTGTGTGTGTTGTATTTAGGACAAGCCAATGAACATCGGTATGCGGGAGGCGGTGGGCGTGCAACACCTACACAAAGAACCAATGTATTTCATATTGGACGAGCATTTACCTTACAACTTTACTGCAACAACAGCCTAATATATAATATTTAGGGAAGAGTAATGAATATACAAAAGAATTGGCCAAACCTCAAGGTTACTAATGAGTGGGGAAGATAATTGGGAATGAGAACGTTAACTGAGGAAAGTTGGCGCGGTTGGGCAACTTCCCGTGACGGAGTAACCTGCATCTGGTGTGTAAGGTCTGTCTTTATTCTACTTAATTATACCTGGCGATACCATGTCAGGTATGGCTATGGTGATATTTTGTACTTCCTACATCTGTGCAAGTACACATGTATAAATAGATTCTGTGAATTTTGCTGCAGGGAACGTAAAGTTCAGTAATGCGAGGTTGTAGCCTGTACTGTCAGTTCCGTTGCGTCTAACTCATAATTCAGAGTGGATTTTGAGTCGGTAATGACACCATCAACCATACAGATTAAAAACTGGGTGGAGAATTTCTTTTATTGTTGACCGAGCGTACTTAGCATATGTTTAGCTTTATATTTATTTCTGGTATTTTGGAACACAGCTGCAGTATGCCTGGCACATGATAGCGTATATGTTCATTTCTGGTATCTTGACATTCAATTGCCGTGGTATTAGCGCCATCACTAGTCAGGAGATAGGTTGGTAACAAGTGGTACACTGCAATGGATACTGTTATCCATCTGGAGATAAGAGTGTGCTTTGAATACGCAAGAAATAAGGTAAACAAAAAAGTTCAGAGAATCAGGTAGCCAACGGTCTCTTATGGTTGGGGAGGACGTTACTGGTGAGGAATTTTCTTTTCAATTATGTTCGGTTGTATCACAGTATTTCGTCTACCGGCCAAATAGGCACTAATGTAACTCGATCAGAATTACAAATATTTCAGATTCCATAATTGCTTTATAGTGGATATGATAATAATACTGTAATAATAAGTCTCTCGCATTAAATATATTTATGAAAATACCGCAGATATGTGAAAGACATGTAACACAACGAAATCTGAAATCAAACATTGCTGTATGTATGTTCTTTATGATTCTAGGTTAAGGTCTAACTTTGCCCTTGAAATTAGTTCTCTGTGGGCGTGATACAAATTAGGCTCTTCTTCCTCTCCCAAGGTGGACTTCCGCGATTGATGACGTCATTAGTTACTGGCTCCCCCGCTCAGTCAGTTATGTTGTTGGCGCTCGCTTGAGCCAGCGACCAGAACCAGTTTCGCCTGCACGTATGCCTAAATCGAGCGAACGCACCCAGTGAACATGCCATATCCATGTTTGTCTCGAATCACTGGCACAGCTTTATATAAGGTAATTACAAAATCAAAGATTACCATTATCAAAACCATGGGATAGAACACTAGACTCAAGCGTTCTATCCCAAAGGAGAAAAATGAGACCGAGTATGCTATCGGTATGTTCCATATACTCATGAAAGCAAAATTCTTATTTTTCCAAAACTCTTGAAATCTCTTACCGTAAATGATAACATAAAACCATGAAAACAGTCAAAGAAGTACTAACCAACACGTAGCGCACTCATCCGAGAGCACTTACAAAAGAGATGTTTTCTGCTATAAATAACTATTATGATCAACGCCACACTATTCTCACCTGTCGCTCTACCAAATATTCTGATACCCAAGGTATCCTATCTCTTTTTTTAAATCTTCTTCCCCAGCTTACTATGTTTTTCATGTTTCTCCCAACGTGGATTCACTGCTAAAGCCTAACCAGGCTACTTTGGAAATGCCAAACCTAAATAGATGTAGATTAAAAGATTCCCAGGCTATTTTTCCTTTCTAACATTCCAGGAAATGTTGCGCGTGTCCCAGCGGGAAAATCTAATTATTTGTCTCAGTGGACAGTACTGGTGTTGCCGGACTCCGCCCGCATGAAGTTACACCTCGAGTGGAAAGCCTTTAACGAGGTTGAATCATCGTCACTTGTCGAAAGAGAGCACAGCCTCGTTAAAGAATTTCTTGCTTCAAAAAGAGAGTATCCCAACCCTGCTACGGAGTGTAGTGCAGCCTTAGAGTTGCATGAGACCCTGGATATAATAAAAAAAAAATAGTGCTGGGTAACACCAGGATCCTTTCAGAAACGGGTTCTGGGGTAATAATAAATAGATAGATAAATGGACAATGGCAAATCGGGTCGTCTGGGGAAATATCAAGGTACTTTTTGTCTTTTTGCATCAGTCTGAAAATAAACGAAGTTGTCCAGACAGATTACGATCATAACCGCAAAGTCAGACAGATGAAGGTGTAGAGCAGGTTAGAAAGATATTTAGGCTGACGTTGTTGAGTTTTGGGTACAGTCGCGTTGTGCGTTATGTAGGATGGTAATTTGTTTATTATGTTCTTCCCGTTCCCAGAAGTAAACAGCAGATTGTCAGTACTTTGAATAGTTGCTGAATTTTCTCTGATAACTTTATCACCATTATACAAACTTTATCTCAGCAAGTGAATGATAGAAAATGGTCATCAAGGGGGAGACGTGGATAAATATCAAATCACATCTAATCAATGCTAATCTATACTGTTTAATAAGGGGTAGACAGTACAGTGACATGCACTGAAGTATTCGTACAAAAACATGCCTCTGTTGTAGCAGGTACTTATATAATCATTTGGTACTCAACAGTGCCAGATCAATTTTTCCCATCAGAGACTGATGAGGTAAGAGAAACATCTGTTGTCTCTCAAAACATAGATGTTACACTTAGAAGATATAGAACCACTTATTTTCTTGTAAGTTGGAGGATCCAGTCACGGACTATAGTCCACAACAATGCCGACCCTTCATAAAAACACCAAGAGGTTTATGAAAGAAATAAAGAAGAGGAAATGTATTTACAAAATTTGTAGGAAATGAAGAACCTATCTTTTGAAATGTACCAGGTCATAGTTATTGGAAAAGACATGAGAGTGTAGAGAGTTCCAAAGCTTAGGAGGTGTAAGGAAAGAAACAGTTATCAAAACGCCCTACCCATGAGTTGCCAACGGCCACATACTAATCACGTATCCTGCCCACTATTACGTGGTTTAGCTTTTAGTCAGATTACTATCTATTTCGTATATAAGGTTATCAAGTACTGAAGGTTTCTGCTGTAAATGTAAAATGCAGCAGAATATTTATCTAACAACGAACACAACTATCCCTCGACCTCACAGATTTCCATCATGTCTACTGATGCAGGTCGCTACAGTGTTACGAATGAAAATAGGTGGTCGGTCACGTCCTTCATCGAAACAATTAAGCAGTTACATTCATTATAAAAGTTTCGTGGAACGGTGATCATACGGTTATGAGATATCGGAAAATGTAAAAAAAAAAAAGGGTGAAAGATGAGAGAAGATTGTGCAGTACGCGTAAAATAGCAAGAAAAAAAAAAGCAACGTTTTTGCCCCGTAATGAACTCCCTTGACCTTAACCCAAACATACAACCCTACAAGAAAAGTAATATAAAAAAAATTCTTTGAAAAATTGTAGATATCAACAACATGGGAACTAAATAGGTAAATTATCTGTGTGACGGCAATCTAGTGTGAAGAAAAAAAAAATAGCGGATAATTCCAAAAGATCCATGTTCAGCGAGAGGGTAGGAAGGCCATCCTCCTGCCTGCTGGTCCGGCAGGGTGGTCCCGGACGGCTCCTGCGGCCGCACCTGCGCCATTGCCGCAGCCGCTGGACCCAACACAAGCCCTTCACCGGCTGGTGACCTAACAACCGCCTTCTACCAGTCTCGGACGGAGCGTCTTCAAACCCAGCCGACCTGGTAGCCATCTCTACTGCCTTCACCTGGTCTTTCTCTCCACGCCCTCTGCATAACCAGCCATCATCATCCACTGGGACACCGACCTGTCCTCTGCATGACCCTACACCCAACACCAGATGTGGTCCACACAGCTCAACACTGGCCCAAGCACTTCTCACACACATACGAACGTGAAGCAATTATACCGAAGTATGACAGGCAGCGAGGGAGTCCCACTGCCAGCTGACCGTGGTGGGGCTGCCGGGTCACCCCTGGCCTCTCGTGCCACACCCCTGCCTCGCCACACCCGACCAGTCAGGTGCGTGGCGGTCGGCAGGCCTTCCCTGGGCCGCACCACACACCTGGCCCACACACCAAGCCATTTTCCCCAACTTGCCAACAACCAGATTTCTAACCTGGAACTCCTCCACCTCCCGTGGCGCGCTGACACCCAAACTCGCCTAGCCTTCTGCTGGAGGCGATACCGTTCACAAGGAACGCTGCTCACACGTTCATCCTTCCCAGCCTCGCTGCCTGCCTTTCTCGCCCAGTGTATGTGGACTACTGCCACACCTTATGTTCACCTCCCTCAGCCTCTCAGGTGACCTGATCCACACAGGAGTATAGTTTTACCTTCATTTCTTTGCAGCTGCGATGGGTAAGCCCTACGTCAGGACCTGATCTAAGGTCATGATGTGACGAAGTTAAAGGTCAGAGGGTCAGCCGGGCAGTGCAGCAGCACCAGACCATAAGTCAGAGGGTTGGGTAAAACTCTCTTTGGTTCCCGTTTCTCCTCTAACTTCACCTTGGATGACTAACATTCCCTCACCCCCTGATGCGCCTCTTACATCCCATCCCTTAGAAGGGTGACCGTTCTATCCCTTCTGACTATAGTCCTGTTGCTTTGACTTCTACCTTTTCCAAACTTTTTGAATCCCTCATCAACTCCCATGTCTTCAAACATCTTGAATCTCACAGTCTTCTCTCCGATCACTCATGTGGCTACCGAAAGACAAGATTCGCTGGTGATATTCTCTTCCATCTTATTCATGTCTGGTGGTTAACCCTGAAAGATTATGGGGAGTTCTGTGTAGTTCCTCTCGATATATCCGAAGCTTTTGATAGAGTGTGGCATCGGTGTCTCGGTGTTATGCTCCTTTTTCTTGGCTCCCCTACCTCACTTTGCTCCCTCATATCAAGCTTCCTCTCTGGCCGATCTGTCTCTGTTGTTGTTGACGGATCAGCCTCCTCCCTTTCTCCATCAACAACGGTGTCCCTCAAGGTTCTGTCCTGTCTCTTACACTTTTTCACCTTTTTATCGACGATTTCCTTTATTTCACAAATAACCAAATGCACTCATACACATTCCTTCACATCCTTCAATTCTGCTCCCTCTTCTCTAACTTGATTTGCATCTCGTCCCAACACAGCTTCCTCAATATAGACTTGGACAGGGTATCTCAGTGGGGTAGAAGAAATCCGGTTCAGCAATGCCTCCAAGACCCAATTTCTACCAATCTCTCTATCTAAAACTCCTCACAACTCTCGTATCTCCTTTGACGGTTCTGTAATTCCACCTCTTGTCTCAAAGAACATAGATTGTATCACTGTAATATCCACTGTCTTGGAAACCCTACAGATACTGGGTGTCCTGTTTGAATGTCAAAAATTTATATTCTTCCGATTAGATGTTCCGTTTATACAAAGGATTGATCCGTCCTTGTATGGAGTACTGCAGTCACGTCTGGGGTGGTTCTAGATCTGCATCCTTACTTGACAGAGTTGAGTCGAAAGCGATCTGACTTATAACTCTTCCAGGCTAACTTCAACACTTTACCCCCTGCCCTACACTGCAATGTTGATTAATTTTCACTCTTCTATAGGCATTACTTTGGGTTTTGCTCCCGAGAGCTGGCTATTTTGTGTGCCCCCCCCCCACCACTAGCTAGACCATGCAATACTCGGCAAGCTACAGCGTCACATGATTACTGTATGGCCATCAGCAACTCAAGGGTGGGCCGTTTTGATAACTGTTTCTTTCCCTTCACGTCGAAGCATTGGAACTTTCTACCCTCTAAGGTCTTTCCTAATAACTATGACCTGGCTCATTTCAAGAGAGAGGGGTTTCACTTCCTCCAAAATCCGTCAATACTTTCCCTTGTCTCTCACTTTATCCCTTTCATTAACCTCTTTATGTTCCAGTTAAGCCCTGGCCTTGATGTGGACTTTGATCCGCGACTTGAGCCACTACTGTGGAAAAAAAAAGGGACCCCCAGGTGCAATATGGGTGAGGATAGGAAGTCAGAAAGTAGATTATTTCCCTCAGGATCTGCGGCAACAACGCCACGGAGGAGCGCATCTCCCGGGCAATATACGAGGAAGACAATGGTGTGGGCGGCAACTGATATAACCTCACCCCTTCCCCCCTCCGCACCACAAGCATGGGGGTGAAGATAATCCCCCCATCAGTAAATATGCGGAACGAGTCATATGATCAGGCAAGGAGTCACGCAGAACGAAGGAAGTTAAAAGCGGCACATCTCCCTCCTCTGCACAACTTCACCACGCGAGGGAGACATAGGGGGTCAGACGATCCCCGTGCCGACCATCGTCACACTGGGTCATACTGGCGAGGGGTGTGAGGGGACGGCGGCACCAGGCCCTGCTGACCCCGCCCGTGGCGCTCACTGCAGGGAGTGGGGAGAGGAGAGGGGGTGTCAGGACCAGCCGAGGGAGGGGATAGTGTCAGGATAAGAGAGCCAGGGGGAGCGGGTACCTGCGCAGGGCGGACGTGGAGATAGCGATAGCGATAAACTCAGCCTGGCGGAGCCCGTCACCAGCGGACCAGAGAACACGGTTCCGCCAGACGAGAGGTCGTGTGGTGGTCAGCAGAGGACGGCCCTACCCTCCTGCCCTCATCGCTTTGGCGCCAGTCTGGCCCCGGATGTTAGTGTTTACAAAATACGGAGAAAATATTCATCTGTAAATCGAACTTTTGGAATAAATCTCGCAACACAAGAGAAGGTTGGCAGTGCTTCCAGTGACTCCGGGCGAGGCCTGACCTTGTCTTCCAGTCTCTGGCAGTGTTAGTGTATCTCAAACTTCGGCCACTGTACCTACTGCACTTCAGACTCCTGCTACTGTACCTACAGTACCTCAGACTCCGGCCACTGTACCTCAGTGGCAGCAGCCGGGTTGCTGGTCGTGGTGAGAGGTCAGCTGCGTGACCACAGGAGCCTCGCCCTGTGGTAAGACATCTCCCCCCTGTGTGGTCGGTCTCCAGAACTCTCTGGTGATGGTGGTCCTTGGAGTGTGTGTGTGTGTGTGTGATCACCTCTGTACATACAGCATCCCACCTCAACCTCTCCTTTCTGTTACATAATTCCTCTTACTTTCCGTTCGTCCGGCGGCAGTAGTGACTTATCTTCAAGTTAGTTTGTGCCTTCGCCACTGCTGTGCCTCTTGTCTTGCTTGGTATCCTGTCGTGTCCTCAAGGTGGTCCATTCCTTTCCGTTTCACAGAACTTCTCTTCCTCCTTCTAGTGTGGGCAAGCAATAGCTGCAGTCATTTCCATGTTGCCCTCAGACTTTTCAATATTCTTTCCCTGTTGTTGGACTTCTACAGTGTCAGTATGTCTCTCGAAGACGGGTGGCCGAACTAAGGATACAGACAGTAAGTATTATCTGAGCATTTCTCACAAACTTAAACACAGTCTTGACACTGATCAGCGTTTAGTTTACCTTCTTTACAAGTCTCTATGATACTTGTCAGGTGGGAGGCTGGGTGTTATGTCAACTCCTAAGTCCCACTCGAGGGCAGATTCCTGCAATTTACTCCCTACAAGATGGAACTAATAGCCTGGTTTCATTTCACCATCCTATCTTCATCGTTTTGCATTTGGCTGAACTGAATATCATTAATAATGTCTATGACCAAATCTGAAGCCTGGTTTAGTCGTCTCTGTAAGCTGTCACTCTCTTGAGATTAGCGAACATATCTGTGAATAAATCCAACCAGCAACTCATTTACATGGGCCAGGAACAGCGGCGGCCCCGAGACTGGACCTTGCAGGATGTCACTCGTTATTTCCATGCAGTCGAGGCAACTATGGCGTATGCCTTATGTTTTCTTTGCTTAATTTGAATCTACCGAATGAGTAAAGAAAATGTGCCTCTTTTTGAGAAAGTTGATCGGTAAAATGTATCGAAGTCCAAGGCTAATATCCCTGACAACCACGGTCTGTGAAGTACTGATAATCAGGAAGGCAATAGATGAAGACTCCCACTTGAGAGGCTACTGAAGGGGAAGACAACATTGGTTCAGACGAGAGAGGTCGTGCGTAATGGATCTTAGATACGTCTACAATGGAGCGATCACTGGCTTACGAAGAGAGATGGGTGTATGGTCTGTGTAATGTTGGAATGATGGAAGGCATTATACACTGTCAACCCACACGAGGGTGACAAAACATAAATTAATTTTTATGTAGGAATAAGATGTCTCTGTATTACCTATTCTTGACCCCAAACCTTGCAACCAATGGATGGATCAAGTGCACATAGCTAGACACCTTGTGAAATCACCTGGGCTCCCGACCCCACCCCAACTGGCTGACGCAGAGCAGGGACGTCTAGTACTCTGAAGTCGACTTACTGTCCTGCTACTACTTGGAGCGTCACACTCCACATGTCGCTCTAAAAGCCCTTCTCGGTCGTCTAAGCCCGAGTCCACCTGGGCTTCCCATACAGAAGGCCAGACTTATATCTACAACTTGGCGTGGAAGAAGCTGGTGTCCTGAGTGCTTGAACCTCAGCCTTTCCAGTCCGCTGCCATGATCCGCACCCCAGCCAGGCATCATGTTACAGCGGCCGACTTCCTCATCCACAGTCACCACTGGCCTGACTGACCGACGGGCAGTGCTTGGCGGGCCTTAAGGACCTGCACCGCCGCCATTTCCTCCTTCATTCAATGGTCTATGGACGTCAAGTGGCCCACAGCGCCTGATTGTGTTAAATAATGTGACCTCAGCCAGGCCACGTTCCACCTGCAGCAGAAGTAATCCTCCGTGACACCACCATCGCGGGACCCAAGGAACGCTCTTCTTCCCTCCTCCGGCAGAAGCACCACAGGAACTTGGCAACGCCTCCTCCCTCCTGCAGTACAACCACGGGTGTTTGGCAACGCCTCCTCTCCCCTGCAGCAGCACCCTGAGACCCCAAACAACGACGCAGGTGCACGGCAGCATCACGATACTCCTGCTTCATCTTTTACCCTGCTCCTACACCAGCAGTAGTACCTCCTGTCCTGGAAGCTTTCCACAACTGCACATATCAATATAATTGTTGTCTTTCCTGCGTTTCTTTAGTCCTTTCTGAAACCTCACATCCCTTGAGTGTTAGAATACGCCTCACAAACTCAATCTGCATAATTTGCCCATAGCTTTGGCTCACACATACTCCTCAGTGGTCCATGACACCCCAGTAACGCGTGCCATAAGTTGTCATATCTAATGTTAAATATTTTTGTTTGGGATCAGCGTGCGTGTGTGTTACATCAAGATCAGCCTGGCGAGAATCATCATGCACCTGGCAAGGAGAGCGTCATGCCTGGCGGTGGTGTTGTCGTTGGTGGTGGCAGGGACGGCAGAGGCGGGTGACACCGGCCGACTAGTGGCAGACGAGGCAGGGTGGGCTGACACCAGCACAACCAGGGACACGCAATACTGCAACGACTTCCCAGACCAACGTAAGTGGTGACGCAATCCTGCGAAAGATTAAGTTCCTTGTCTCCCATTTGGTGTGTGTGAGTGTGTGTGTGTGTGTACAGTAAGGGCAGGTGTCCCCTCATGAGCTCTCATATCTCCTAAGTCTTCTACACTGTCATGTAATCAAGGCCATCCTATTAACGCTATATATATATATATATATATATATATATATATATATATATATATATATATAT
>JAYMFT010083317.1:0-14229 GCA_038088735.1 Panulirus argus | reverse complement strand
ATTATTATTATTATTATTATTATTATCATTATTATTTACTGTAATTATTATTATTATTATTATTATTATTATTATTATTATTATTATTATTTACTGTAATTTATTATTATTATTATTATTATTATTATTATTATTATTATTATTATTATAGTTATTATTATTGTTATTTACTGTAATTATTATTATTATTATTATTTACTGTAATTATTATTATTATCATTATTATTATTTACTGTAATTATTATTATTATTATTGTTATTATTATTTACTGTAATTATTATTATTATATTATTATTATTATTATTATTTATCAATAGTATTTATTATTATTTTATTATTAATCATTATTATTATTATTATTAATATTATTATCATTATTATTATTCAACCCACAAGACCCCAGCTTTGAGGCAGCGCTCCGTACAGGAGCAGGTGAAATGACTTCTCTTGAGGGAGACATATCCTTTTTTAAAACCCGTACTCATTTAGTGCTCGAACCACTAACAGGCAAAGTGTGGTAGCACATTTATAAAGAAATTTGCCCTAATGGGTTTCATATGAAGTGAATCATTATGATAATCCCGTACGTGACATAATTATCATAACCTTTGGCAACTGCGGGTTCCTGTGTTGCCGACGCGAGGTCATCGGGATTCGCTGTCGCCTAATGACTTCAGCGAATGACGCATTCGTCATATGATTAATTGGGTGTCATTAACTCCTCAAATTCTGTATTATCTCCATTATTTTGAATATCAGGTTTTATGGGAGTTCGACGCACCTTCGTTACGAAATATCAGACATGTTGATATATGTGGCTTGTCTCATTGCAAACATTTTTTGATATATGTGTCTAGTCTCACACGCATAGTGTGTGTGTGTGTGTGTGTGTGTGTGTGTATGTGTGTGTGTGTGAGTGTGTGTGTGTGTGTGTGTGTGTTTGTTTATCTATATCCGTATGTATATGCACGTTATGATATAAGCAAGCACACGAAAGTAATTAATGGGTAAGACAAGTCAACAAGATGATAATACGATATATAAGATAACCTGCAGATAAGCAGACAAGCAGCTTGTAATGAATAGTTGCAGATAATTTATTACAAACATCTGGGATAATTATAACTCAGGACTAACAATAATTATTGCAATGTTAATTAGGAAGCTTCGCACCGGGATATTTCTCTTACCATAATTATCATGCAAGGCCAAGGTACTTAATTACCAATTGGTTTATTACTTTCTATAAATAATGACACATGCTGGTCTGGATATGTTGGGGAATGTTGGAGAGAGAGAGAGAGAGAGAGAGAGAGAGAGAACCATCGTGTGGAAGGGGGTGTTAGCTGGGGTTTGATAGAAGTAGGGACTTTGAGGAAAGAGTGGACACCGTTAGGGTGTAGGGAGGAAGAAGGGAGTCCTTATGGCTGGGTAGGAAAGGGGGAAAGGGGTCGTTAAAGGTGAAAGAGAGGAGGGGTACTCATAGGGAGGGGTACTCACAGGAAGGAGCACTCATAAGGTGGGTTACTCATTAGGGACACGGAAGGAGGGGGAGGAGTGACGCAACCTGAGGTACCAGGGTGGTGGGGAGCCTATTATGGAAATAATAGTCGAAGGTGTGAAGTTAAAAGGAGTTTATTGGTAGAATAGAGGAATTCAGGGAAAGCAAAGGCAACTGGGAGGTGGAGAAGAAAGATTTAGAGAGGTGGTAATCGAAAGGGAAAGGAGACCAAGATAGCCGGTGAGGAAACCATCTGTGATAGAACGATGAGAGAGCTGAGGAGTTAGGTGGAACTCAGGTGGTTATGGTGGTGTGGTCAAGTGGTACTGAGGCTGTGGTTATGTGGTAGCGATGGTTTGGACAGGTGGTACTGATGCTGTGGTCATTTGGTACTTATTTTGTGGTCAAGTGGTAATGCTAACAGGTGGTACCGGTGGTCTAATCAGGTGGTACTGAAGTAGTGGTGAGGTGGTATCAATGGTGTGATCAGCTGGCGGGAAGAGGAAGTGCATGATGGTAAGGAGAGGAAAGGAAGTGAAAACTCTGACTGTCTCTCCTCTGTCTCACTACTATCTCTCGCATGCCCGGAAAAAAAAAGGCTTAACTCATCTATCTCTCCTTGATGATGAGCGATCTTTATCATCCGTCTTTACCTCAAGAATCAACGTCCAGGGGAAGTACAGCCTGTGATGCTAAACACTCGCGAATCCTACTGGAAGAGATATATAGAAGAGACTTCAAGCTCTCATATCTACGTCAAATAACAAAAACATCTATTCTCAGTACCACCAGCTGTTTCCTCAAGAGATATGCACTATGATAACTGTCTTCTTTTATGGAGTTTGTCTTTATGTTTGATTTTATTTCGTTTCATTAAGAATTTCATGTATATTTCATATAATACAAATAGCTGTAGCTTTCAAAGACGTATGATTTACATATCATTACTGATGAGACTTCTCTTTTGTTCCGATTTATCCAGTACCTTTCTCGTGTAAACCGAAGTATGACATTTACCTTTTGTAAACACAGTCCGGTGCCATTAACTGGTCGTTCGAACAGACGATGGTAAGGTTTTCTAATTTTCTAGGCTATACTATAATCATATCACGAAGAATGTCTTCTTAGGAATAAACATTCTTTGAGAGTGGTTTCCTTTTTCACTTATGATATAAAACTGAAGAAGATTTGCATATGATGTGTAGCTGATACCGGATTCATCTCATTACTGTTTCGTTTGATTTAAACAAACTATTGTTTCACTTCCAGACACGACTTTTATGATCATTTATTAACTACTTCCTATTTATTGCTATTTTCTTCAGTATACATTCTATTCGCAAAAGTCATCCGCTAGTTTGGTCAGCGATGATAAGTAGCAGCACTGTGGTATACATGCACAGTCAAACTTACTTATAATCCGAGTAAACTCACAAACTGAGTTTTTTCAGTAAAACATGGTCTGCTTACTCAGCCTCTATGCATATTCTCACCCCTTTTATGGCAACCTGTGAACCCACCATACCAGGGAGTTCTGAATTATGTTCAGACCTTGTAGAGGCTGGAGAATTGTACGAGGCTCCGCATACCTTCACGAAGTCACACGATTCCTTATTACATTCCGCAAGCAACAGAAGGTTCTCCAAGGACGCCGCAAATGGTTCCAGCAAGCGTCTAGCTGTCACAGGGAGCAGAAGGTTCCTCCGGTCTGCCAGGTTGTCACACTGGATTTGTTTAAGGGACGGTGGTTCCTTGTCCTCCGTCCAGCACCTGGCTCTGTACACGGCCGTACCCCCTGAGTCCTGGAGAGGGAAGGTGCGAGAGGTGCAAAAGAGGGAAAGAAAAAGAGATGAGGATGGATGGGAGTTGAGAGGGGGAGTCAGGTGTGTTGTCCCTGGCAGAAGGGGTCCACCTCGAGTTTGTGTTGTGAGTGATGGCCACAAGCTGCAGCCTCAGGCGATTTCATAACCTGATGACACAGTGTTGTCCGACGGCGGTACAGAAGTATCACAAGAGGTGTGATGACACGCTAGTAATACGAGATTAAGATACGGTCACATCACCGATGATGATGAGGTAATTATACTAAATGATACTACTGTATTATCCTCAGATGATACAGACGTTTCACCAGGTATAGGTGTGGATGTATCACTTAATGACGACGCAAGAATATGCTTGGTCTTCACATATTCCTTGTGTGGTAGTATTTCCAAGCGATGGTATGAGAGATTTACCATATACGAGAAATATTTCACTTTTAAGTTGGAAATTTACTGATTTCACTTCAAGATCATAAAAGAGCAAAATATATAGTATTACGCCAAATTACAATATATTATCCGAAATGTCATATAGGTAAAGACCTTTTATTTAAGGAAGGTCCACGGTAAATCATCTTTCTTGCATTATGATAAAGACGTTAGCTGAAAAAGTAAAGTAGGCTTTTGTAACGTAAGTGAGAAAAAAAAAATCATCATAAGACAGCAGGAGCCAAAATTTGTAGCCCACGAAGTGGTCGATATACTGTGGCAGGGGCTACGGTAGTGCTGTCAGGAGCAGAGGGCAAAGTGTGGTGGCGACTGAATGATGAAGTCAGTGGGAAGTACAGCGTAAAACACGCGTGTTGAGAATAACATCGAAAACATGTTACTCTTGGAATAGCAAAGAGAGACTAGAATAAACAAACGTGAGTTTGGGAACTGTGTAGATGAGAGGCACTGGTGACACACACACACACACACACACACACACACACACACTGAAGCCAAGGACATACCACAGACCAAAACAATGCGAAGAGCACTGACAACATCATAACTATGAGGAGTTTAAAGGAACGAAGCAACAGAGCAGCAAAACAAGCGGCGCTTGAGACGTAAAAATAGTGATGCAGCAGTTCATGTAGTGACAGTTAGAAAAAAAAGAAACAGGCCAGCAGAAGCTCTCAGAGTGTGGGAAGAAGCAGTAGGAACAGCGTCAGCGGTGGAGCGTGGCCGAGAGAGTCCCCCTCCTCGGAGATAAGCGGTGATGGAGGACGTGCAGAGTCGCAACATGACCGCTGTCGGACCCCCGCTGCGACGCCGCCGGGATGCGACAGGATGGCCTGGAACGGGGCAGGGTGCGACATGGACCCTGAGGAGGATAGGGACTGATAGTGGGAAGAATAGGATACGGAGGGAAGATGGAAAGGGATATCAAATGGGGGGGAGGAGGTTATGATGCCGACAGGAATTTTCATAAAATGGGCTAAAGATATTAGCTTTACAATAACTCGTTTCGAAAGACATGTTGCGAGAAACGTACATGGAAAGGGGAACGAGAGACGAGGATGTAGGATGAAATGCTCCATAAATCCACATAACTGTGCTTGCCTTGTCACTGGCAACGCTCCATGAGAGGCACCGTGTCTTGTCTCCTTATCAGACTCCGTTTCAGCTTCGTGACCAACAACACCCCCTTAATATATTCTCCCGGCCAGAGCGCCCGGATTTTTTTTTTTCTGCGCTGCCGGTGATCTTTTTGTCTCTAATGTTAGCCTCTCCATTATGTTTTTTATATCTTCAGCGTGGCTGTCCAGTCCAGTTGGATGGTATTTCTCTCTTTATTACATCTCGTTTCATGATTTGTTTCTTAATCCTGTTTTTCTTTTTCTGAGTATTTTTGCATTTCCCTGTAACTCTTGCGTTGCTGTTACGTGGTATCTAATATCTCTCTACTCCTCTGTGTTAGCTACACGTATTTCTCCGTTATGCCAGTTATGAATCGAGTCACTGTTTCTATATTTCAGGAATTCTGTAATTGTTCTCGTCTTCCTATGTCTCTTGTTATCTGTCATCATTACTATGTAACCCCACTGACCCTTATTTTGAAAAGGCTCCGGTAGCTTCAAAGCTACGCAACTTCCAGTAGCAGGGAAAGGATGGACTCCTTTGGAATGAGGAGAAGTTCATTGACGAGACTGTACTCCCTTTTGTCAACGAACGAAGCATGACAATGCTTTTTTCATTTTCTTTATAATACTGCTTCGTCGACATCTCATGTTTCTTGTGGAAGTGTTTCCTTGTGGTGTCCTTCATGGTCAGTTTGCATCCGCTTTCTCATGCATTCCTCAGTTGAATCCCTGTTTCTTTGTCTTTCTATATCGATTTTTCTTTGACCTGATAATATCTGTTGCATGTCAGTATCTCATACCAACACCGTTCTCAGTATCTCTCGCTAGCCGTAGTGAAAAGCAAGTGTAAAGGGTAGGCTTTTAGTTATACCGTCGTGCTTTGACAGGGTCAAACGAAATGCTCGAGGGATTAAGCCGCTGGTTTTTCCCAAGCCATCCTGCCCGAGTCTGGGCCCAGCCATCCTGCTAGTGTCCTCAGCCATCCTGCTAGGCTAGTGGTGTCCCTTGACAGCTCTCCCTCCCTTTCCCACTGTCAACCGATGGAGCCCCTTGAGAGCATAAACTGGCAGAGGACAATGGCGTCCACCAGACGTCCACTGCGGTTTTATCAGACAAATGTCTGCTGTCATACCTGGTTCTCCCTGACACGCCTATTGTCTTCCCTGATATACCCGTGTCGTCTGCCATACCTCTTTGGCCCCTGACATATCTCATTATACTTGGACATACCTTGCTGTCCCTAGACATGCCTGTCTGTCCCGTGACATAATGTCTCCCCTGACATACCTCTTTCTATGTTTCCTAATATGCTTATTTGTGTCTCTCTTCCGCTTTTAGAATGTCTTTACTCTGTTCCTTAAGATAACTTTGTGTTCCATGTCATATTTCTGTATTTCTTGACATACTTTTCTGTCCTGGCCATACGTACTTATCCTATGTTTCATCTTTGTATTCCGAGCATACTTCATTCCCTGACATGCCTCTGTGTCCCTAGCGTATCTCCTTATCTTCTGACAAACCTTTGTGTTCTGTGTCATATCTCTATGTCCTTACATACCTCTGTCTCCCCTTACCTATTTAACTATATTCAAGTATACTGCTCTTTCCCTTTAATATAACATACTTCTGTGTATGTTTCTGTCTCCTGATATACTTTAGTTTCTCCTGATATACATCTCTCCCTCTTGACAAACTTTTGTATACTCTAAAAGTACTCTTTGTTAATTTGCTCTCTGTCCCTTGTGATATATGAGTGACCCTTGATATACCTCTTTAACCTTTAGCATACCATTCGTCTCCTGACGTGCCTATGTGTCCCCTGATATACCCTTCTCTCCACTGATGTGACATGGCATCCCTGAACATACCTCCTGTTCCACGATACATCTCTTTGTCCCTTGATATGACTGAGTCTCACGACATACTTTTCTGTGTTCTGTGGTGTTTTTTTGGTAATCGTAAAAGGTACTTCGTAATTCTCTTATTTTGGAATCCTTGGTTTTTCTTACAGGCAGTGTTTACAGGCAAGTCACTTAGATACCTTCTTGACTGACTGCTTTGCCTACTTGTCTTAGGGTAACTGTTTGAGGAAAAAGTTCCTCATCTGAATATACCATCCATCTATATCCATATTCTGTCTTTGGCTAATATCTCAGATAACTGTATAAAACGTGTGTTCCAATTTCTTGTCTTGTATACCATTCTGATAGAAATAAGAAGCACATTATTCCTTATATTTTCCCTGTGATAATGTCCCCTTGTCCAAGCCTAGTCACTGCGCGTAATTCTGCAGCCTAACGTAGCGGGGGAAATTATTACATTACGGGATATAGAACAGTCCAGGAGAATATCCTCTGAAATACAGTTTAGTTTACGAGCTGGTTGAATTTAGGAGATGGGTTAGTTTAGTATTAATGAAATAATGAAGTAGTTTTAATGGCTGCCATATTTTTGGAAATATGTGATGAAACTTAAGAGATGTCAGATCTGAAAAACACATTTTCAAAGATGCAGATAATTTAGACAGGAATATCTTTCACGTATTTGAATGCCATTGAATCATAAGGAAATTTCTCTTTCAAGTAACTGACTTACATATCTTAGAGTCAATGGTCAACATAACACTTTTGACAAGACCTTGAAACATCCACGCCCCTGGATGGATAGATAGATAGATATGTTGGTTTATTTTTTGCATGGGGTGACTATCGTTGATAATTAAGTTTCAGACATCTCATAATTCCATAAAGAGAAGGTCTGTCCTCTGACGCTATCACATCCTTCAACGGGACGAGCACCAGTCCCACCTTTATCACGGTCACATCAGTAGCCTTGTGTGACAAAGGACCCGGTCGGTTGAAATGAGATAAATCCTCAGATGTTTTCCCCGCTCCTCCGGGTGCCTAACGGGGAGGCACACCAACGCACCTCTTTGCAATGATGGACACTGGCGATTCTTTAACCAGTATTTGATGTAATGACTGCAGCAAAAACTGGACGTCTTCTCCAGGAGTCGACAGTGTTACACGTTCATTGACCGATCAAGTACTTCCACACCAGACGTTATGTGGCGACTGACCTTGTGCACCTGGCGTACGTAAGGCCAGGGTAACAGAAGATCGTCTCAACCTCCGCATTTTGAAGGAGAGGGAGGTATATAATACTGCTGTGCTGCCTCTGATATGCACTACAGAGGAGGAAGTATTGTTTATGACGTTTCCTCCCCTTTATATGTATACGAGTGAGGAGGAGGCTTCAGTACAGCAGAGGCTTGTCTCCAACTAAACATCGACAAGAACGCTCAATTGCAGCAGAAATTTGCCTGCATCTTTAAACGTGGAGAAAGTAACGTCAATATACATAGTATTGGCTTGCTTTCTCAGAGAATCTTGTAGGAGGAGGAGGAGGAGGAGGAAAAGGGAGCGGGGGAAGAGGAAGAAGAGGCATCAATGAATAAATAGCAAGACAACAAACCCTTTGTTCCTGCCTGACGACAGAGATCTTTCTCCACTTTTAGTCAAAGGACGGATAGACGACACTTGTTTGGCAGATTATTCTTGCTAATTCTACACCTGAAAGAGACGTAGGCTATGGAGATCTGTTTAGACTGTACACGTAGAGCAAGGAGCTCTTAAAGTTCTAACAGGGGAGAGCATTACAACAGCAATGTTAGTTTTGCTGTTAGGCAAAACTAAATTTTTCCCAAAGTGCGCCTCCACGCTTCGAGTCTGACCGTTATCTTTGAATCAACATAAGCTGTAGGCAGTTCATGCCGAGATTCAGGATGACAGTTCTGAAGATATAAAGTGGATTCACATTTAGGAATTCAAAATCCGACCCTACTTTTACGGTTGTCCTTTGCATTACAGTGCTCCTCTCGATGGGGAATCTATCGTAAAATCGAGCCAGCGAACACGTCTTCTGTCGTCACTTACAACTCTGTGGGGATGATGATGATACGTGCATAGTTTGTCTATATGTTAGTCAAGATATAAGATACGAACTATCATCGTCTTTATTGTGCTTTAGAGTATTTTTTTTTTTTTTGAGCCTTTCCAAAGACACCTACATACTTTCAGGATGAAATGAGAAAAGATCTGCCGACAGACATGATGGTGCTGAGGTTCCATTAGAGACTGTGTGTGTGTCCTCTCCATCACGACGCTTCTCAGAACTTGTCTCCGTGTGCGCGGTACCGCACAAAGACCTTCAAAATCTGAGTCCTCATTAACGCCAGTTACCTCTTTTCAGGTCTGTCACGTGCGGGCTTCTCCACAAGCCTCCCTCAGTTCCAAGCTCTCGATTCATTCTCTGCTGTATTAAGTGATCTGTGGTTGATAATCCATTATCGTTTATCATTCACTCTTAAAGAAGCAAAAATCTACTGATTACTGTGAAGTTTCCAGTAGAACAAGCAGTCCTATCGTTTACTACGAGTCACTTTACAGCAAGGAACGTATTTCGCCTACGACTGCTGACAAAGCCTGATGATAATCTTCATTGAGCAAAATCAAGAGTACCATTTCATCTCTGGCTTCCTCAGTGTCTGGCTCTTAAAACTACTCGGTGCAAATACATGAATTCAGAAATACATATATAGAGAAATATATATATTATTTCAGGTAAGTCTTTTTACTTTCTCTCCCTCGATCTACATATCGTCTTGTCATTACTTCTGTAATGAGAACAGGATTTCCTAGTGGGATACACGTAATCAAGTTAAATTAAATGCCTCTACAACCGAGTGGTTTACTCCATCTCTTTGTCTAAAACTCCTCACAACTTTCCCATCTCCTTTGATGGCGTTATAAGTCCATCACTCAAATCGATAAACATACTTAGTATTTCTACTTTAGTTAGGGATGGTATAGTTCATATATAAATAAGCAGTTTTTTCTAATTCATTTTATGTAAAAAAAACGGCATGTGATTTGCTTTATTACCCTGCCAGTTTTATTTATCTTTTTGATGAGAATATCTGAACCTGAATAAGGAATTTATTTACGAACTATATATCTATATTCGAACAGGAGAGGCCTTGTACTCTCAATTCTTTTACCTATCGTACGGCGTTGCCTCAAACCTATCCAGCAAAAATTTGCATCATCTCCCCATAGTTCTAAAACTGTTCATTATTCATGAGAATTTATCACAGTCGGCTGAATTATAGTGTATGGGATGGGTAGTGAAGTGTGATGGCGGTGGTGTGTGGTGTGTGGTGGTGTGTGGTTAGGCTGGGTCACACATCCAACACCCGTCTCTCCCTTGTCCCCTACATACATTACTTACAACTTGTCACTACCAAATGGACTTCTCCTTTTTTTACACTTTACTTACACTCACGGATGAGAGTAAATAAGTTACACTCTTGTTAAGTGAGGTTATCGTCTCTACTCCAGCAACAGCAGAGTTATTTTTTTCTCTCCTATCCTTGCTCTACTTGCCTATCCCTTCCTTGAGTAAGCTTACCTTTCGCATCCAAGTTTTACCAGAGTTTAGCTTTCCTACCTCAGCTCTGAATTAGCTTATCATCTGTACATCATCTATAACGAAGCTTAGCTTAAGTGCATCGTCGCCTATGATAACTGAAGATAATGTCATAGAAATACATATATACATTAACACACACACACACACACACACACACACACACACACACACACACACACACATATCCTTTCCCCCTTTTAATCTTCATCTCATCAGATATTTAATCCTACCACAATATTTACCACCACAGAACAATATCTCTCGCCAGATCTTTGGATCCAGAATACATTAAATGTCTTCCCATTTTCCTCAGCCTTCTCAAGCTCACTCTCAAAGGAATCTTCACTTTCACTCGACTCTTCCAGTATTATGTATATGTTGCTAGATTTAACGATTTAAGCTTATCTTACTCACTCCCTACTTTAAACTTACCATACTCCCTTCCATAAGCTAAGCATATTTCACTGCCTGCCTTAATCTAAGCGTACCTCGTTCTATTCCCTCTTTGTTGTGTACCGTATTTCCTCTCCTAATTTAAGCATTACCTTATTTCTTTCACTAAATTAAGCTTACCTTACCTCCTTCCCTGATTTAAGCTTACCTTTTTTTCCTCCGCTAATTTGGACTTACCTTTCACTCTTTCCTAAACTAAGCTTATCTTATTCCTTCCCCATATCTAAACTTGCCTTACTCCCTCTCCTTAAGAAAGCTCACATTACTCCTCATCTAAGCTTACCTTACCCCTCCCTTAATTTAAGCTTACCTCACTCCCTCCCTAATTTACCTCATACTCGCCACCCCCAGCTCCAGACCCCTCTCAGCTTGTGGGCGTTATAGCATTTCGGTGGGCGGACTAGCACGCCCACCCCATTGCATATTCAACAGGCATGGATCGCTGCAGTACTGCCAATGTCGGAAAGCTCATGAACCACCAGTGTGAACATTTTGCCCATCTTAATGTATACATTTAAAGAAGCTTCAGGTCCCGGCCACAGGACTGTCTATGGCGAAAGCAGGGCGATGCTGAGGTCCCAGATCGAAGCTGAGGGTTTGATATGGGCTGGGGACAAAATACTCATTTATGTAAATCGATCCTTTTTTTACGCCATTACGGGGCAAGGCGAGTTGGTATGTCTGACGTGGCGCGCGAGGCCCTGGGGGTGGAGCCCCAGCCAGTACTCCTGTCCGATGGCGTTGTTACGAGGATGTGAACTGCTTGTTAACTCTCTGGTGGAATGCTGCCTCCTTTTGTGGCTCGTCTGCTGCTTCAGTTTGGGTCTGTATGTGGTGGATTGACTCGGAATGTTACGGCTGTCAGATAGTACCGATGTTGGTGGCCGTACCCCAGGTATAAATGTTGGGCTTACGCTGGTGGAGGGCCTGTTGCTGTTGTTGTTGCCTTTTTTTTTTTCTAAATGTTAATTAACATATCTTGTGTGTGTGTGTGTTGTACAGCCACCTTGACTCTTGTTTCTTTGTCACCGTTGAATAGCTATGCTGTGTACAGGATCATATGTTATTGCTTTACGGTAAACGGATTTCGTTTATGTAGGCAGATCAGATAACCTTGGAACTTGCTTATCTCGCTGTAGGAACTTATGAGAGAAACTCAGATTAGTTGATGACATCCTTCACCAGAAAATATCAAAATGCTTTATAAATACAGCTTTGTTTCACTGGGATCAAAGGAGCTAACGAGGCTTTACTCTCATCAGAAGTAAGGTTAGATATATATATATATATATATATATATATATATATATATATATATATATATATATATATATCAAAGAGAAAATTAATGTTTTGAGAGGTTAGGAATAACATGGTGCATTGAATTCAAAGGGATTTACTGAGAACATTGTTTGTCTGAAGCTACATAAAGAGTACCACCTCCGAAAACCCTGTCCATTATCTGCATACGACCCTACCACACGACCTTCCCACATTGCCCTCCCACACGACCCTTCTTCAGAAACGACCCTCTGGCAAAATCTTTACCTTTCCCTCCGTCAGTATCCCACATTAAGTCCACAAACATACCTAAAACTGCTCACACATTTACCCCTACTGTCTCAGGCATCATATCTGAGCAATACTTCGGCAGGCAGGTCCTCAGTAATCTTTACAATAACCAAAATACACCTGCAGAAGTACCTACAGCCCCTCCGTAGTTACTCACCCTTAACCCCAAATCTCCTCGAGCTATCGTGGTTACTACCACTTCAATACATGTACACACTACCCTTACATAAGTCTTACACGATCATCACACTGCCACTATATTTCCTTCACAGTAATACGACATTTCTTCCCACACTATCCATCACCTTCTAACACGTGACACACCTACCAGGCCACTATTTCAATGTTCATAAAACACCCAAGACAATACCACACGGTACTCAACACCACACCTCACTCTGCAACTACACTGCCACAATACAACCACCATTTCACATCTAACATAATGGCTACGAAATCACATCGAACACCTCATCTGTTTTCCCAATATACCGTCTACCACTTTGATTTAGCACTATCCTACACTCTCCATTCATCTCTTCTTTGCTCCTGCAATTTTACGCCAGTACTTCCCTGTGTTTCCCCATACCATCTTTACACAGTCACCATACTGTACCCAAAATACCCTCCAAATAAATTGTGTATTATGCCCACACCCATCATCAACTTGACATCACTTTGCCTTTAGTTCGAAATCGATTTTTCCGAAGTCCACAATCTTGCCAGCGTCGCTGACCACACTCCGCCGCCCTGTCCTCACACGCCCTCCATACTATGCCACATACCACATTGTCCTAATGTACCACCACAACCGAAAGAATGTATACTACGTCACACTTTCTGCACTGCCCCTTCACATTGCTTAAATATTACAACCCCCTTCGCTGCCCCAGTGATTATCCCACACTACCCCAAATTTGGCCTCTGCATCTAGAGTGGAAGACGATACAACTAATCACTGATTTTTCTTTTTTTTTTTATTTTCAACCAGTTCAACTTTTTGTTTCTCGTTTTCGTATTCAGAGAGAAAAAAATATATATATGTATATATCTTTTCCTCGGTAGGTGAACAGTTCAACGTATGATATATATATAAAGTCTTTCTATGCGTGATACATAGATTTAAGCAGCCAGACACGACGGATGAGAAATCTCCATTGCCAACAAATCCGAGTACACCACCTCGCGTCCGTTCCCTGCCACACAAATGACCAAAATAATCCCAGGGTAGCGAGTTCCTATGCAGTCCGTGGAACAGCCAGCAAGGCGCGCAGTACCCAAGGCCAGAGTTCTCTATACCTGTGGGTGTCATTAATCATGGCGGGGAGAAATATGCAAACACCATCTCTGGGGCCCCGGCGTTGGCCATGATAAAGTTTCTTATTTGGAAACCAGGCCAGATCTGGTCCATATTCTTTGGCCAGGCGTAATTGTGGAGACGGTGGGGCGGGCCCCGTAGCCAGGCGATGATTGATAGCGACCGCCAGCAACTGATCATAGTAATTGTTGACGTGGGATCGACCAATCGCAGTCATAGTTCACGCTGCAACAGCCTATCAGAGTAAATGTGTACATTACTTCAGCCAATCGCAAAGAAGATGATTGCGTCTAGGGAGCCAATCAGGAAATGGCTTGCTATGTGCTTGATCTCATATGCAGTCGAGATTATCATGCCGCATTGGGCCTTATGCATGTAGCTACAATTATAGCCATGTGTTGTCATATATGTATTAACATCTCTTGACCTGCTTTATCCAGGACCTGTATTGTTCACGACCTGTAGTATATGTGACCTGTATTGTCTAGAACCTTATATAT
>JAYMFT010083306.1:0-14229 GCA_038088735.1 Panulirus argus | reverse complement strand
GCGTCTATCTCTCTCTCTCTCTCTCTCTCTCTCTCTCTCTCTCTCTCTCTCTCTCTCTCTCTCTCTCTCTCACACAACACACACACACATCTACGCAGGGAACCCGCCTTGAGGCACCTGTCAATATCCCAAGGCTGGGATACTGAGCAAGTCTAGGCACACTTATCAATATCCCGAGGCTGGGATACCGAGCAAGTCTAGACATACCTGTCAACATCCCGAGGCTGGGATACTGAGCAAGTCTAGGCACACTTATCAATATCCCGAGGCTGGGATACTGAGCAAGTCTAGACATACCTGTCAACATCCCGAGGCTGGGATACTGAGCAAGTCTAGACACGAGTGGCTGTCTGTGTGAGGTAGGCTCTCTGTCCTATGTTATATTGTCTTGGTGAAGCTCAGTGTGACGGGTGACTGTGCGTCGCTGTACACTATCCTGAGTGGAAGTCGTGACAATACTCGTGTAACAGGTGAGGGTCTCATGATAATATCAAGTGTATATAGCCTGTGACCAGGGTATGTAGCCTGTGGCCAGTGTATATAGGCTGTGGCCAGTGTATTAGGCTGTGGCCAGTGTATATAGCCTGTGGCCAGTGTATATAGGCTGTGGCCAGTGTATATAGGCTGTGGCCAGTGTATATAGCCTGTGGCCGGTGTATATAGGCTATTCCCAGTGTATCTAGCCTGTGGGCAGTGGCCTTCACCCACACGTTGACAGTCAACACAAGTGGAGCTGGAGGACAAGATAATGATAACCCAGCTTTTGTACCATATGGATCTTACTGATGAGTGGTATAAGGATGATAATCTTGAACTCGGTCACCATTCTTCTTGCATGTATCAATATCTACTGACCTCAAGACCCACCGCTGGATACATGCTGTAGCCTATATGTATACGAACTGTACATACTGTACACATTATACTTCTGTCAACAAACATAGTCTCCCATATTCAATGCTGAATGTTCAGTATTTTCTCTACATTTACACACTTTGGCTGCATAGAATTCAGAAAACAGTTATCATTATTATAATTATCATTTATCATTATTATTATTATTATTATTATTATTTTAATTATTATCATTATTGTTATCATTATTATTAATTATCATCAATATCATATGTTACCATAATACATCCTGGCCGTTACCAGTGTTTCCATGTAACACTGCGACACCGATAGTCACAGTATTTTTGGGAGTTGGTGTTTTGTGTCACATATAAGAACATTAAGAACATAAGAAGTGAGGACACTGCAAGAGGCCTGTTGGCGCATGCTAGGCAGGTCCTGAGTCTGTCCACCCTACAGCCAACCGACTGATCCCATAAACACATCCAACCTTCGCTTCGAGCTACCTAAAGACCTAGCTTCCACTGCTGTACCTTGCAACTTATTCCATAAATCTACTACCCTATTCCCGAACCAATATTTACCCACATCCGACCTGAATTTTTTTTTCTAATCTAAATCCATTATTTCTTGTTCTCTCTGATGGCGAATTCTAAGAACCTTTATTCATGTTACCTTTATTAATGCCCTTAACCCATTCATAAATTTCAGTCATGTACCCTATAGGCCTCTTCCTCTTAAATGAATGTAAATTCAGCCTTTTTAACATTTCTTCGTAAGTGAGGTTTCTAATTCCTTGGATCATTTTTGTCATTCACCTTTGTACTCTCTCTAAACTATATCAAGTGCAGAGCCTGGGGCCCAAAACCTTGCCGCATAATCCAAATGTGGTCTCACCAAGGTAAGATAAAGTTGCAATAATACTCAATGAGTTTTATTGCCAACAGTCCTATTAATGAACCTTAACATCTATTAGCCTTATTACGCACTGTAATACATTGTTGCTGCTGCTTAAGATCTTTGCTCGCCAATTCTCATAATCTTTTTCGCATTCGTTTTACCAATAATAATATTGTCCAGTTTGTAATTAGTGTTCCTGTCTTTACCCACACAAAGTGTTTTGCATTTATCTATATTGAATTTCATTTTGCATGTGCCTGCCCACTCTGATAATCTATCCAGGTCCCTCTGCAATTTCACTGAATCTTAATCTGAATTTATTACTCCCGTATTTTTGTAACACCGGCAAACAAATTTACTTAAGTCGAGGGTTATTCCCATATCCAAATCATTGCTTTATATAACGAACAAGAGCTGTCCCAAGACTGACCCCTGAGGAACACCACTGGTTACATTGCCCCAGTCCAGTGTTCATCTTTTGATGTATACCTTCTGTTCTCTGTCACTGAGCCACGCCCTAATCCAACTGAATACACGAACCCCGATGCCGTGTGCCGCTATCTTTCTGAACAGACGCTCATGAAGTACTCTGTCAAAACCCTTGCTTAAGTCTTATTATACAATGTCATAACTCTTACCTTGATCAACAGTTTTACATAATTTATTAAAGAAGGAGAGAAGGTTACTGAGACATGACTTCCCTTTTGTAAACCCATGTTATGAATCCCTAATGAAATCATGTTTCTCCAAGTGTTCCCGCATTTTGTCCGCTATAACTGATTCAAGGAATTTTCCCAAATAAATGTTAAGCTGATAGGACAATAATTAGAAGCAATGGATCTATCCCCTTTCTTAAAGATGGGAACGACATATGCTGTCCTCCATTGCTTAGGACTACGCCTGATTCCAGAGACTGTTTAAACATATCTAAAAGCGGAACACTTACTTCCTCCTTACAGTCTTTAAAGACCATCGCATAAATACGACCTGGCCCAGTGCTTTTGTTCACTTTTAATTGCTCTGTTTCAAAATATTAAATCTATTTATGTCTATATCGCATAGCTTTCCGCTTTTGTCCCACCTGTAAATTTGCTGTGGAACCGGAAAGTTTGTATTCTCCTCCTGCGTAAATACTGATATGAAGTGATTATCTAAAACTTCACACATTTCAATCTCTCTCTCAACTAATCTGTCAGAATGCGATGGGATAGGTCCAATTTTCTCCCTAACCTTCGTTCTGTGCATTTGAAAAAATCCCTTGGCTTTGTTTTTTGCTTCGTTAGCTATCTTAATTTCGTAATTTCTCTTCGCCTTCCTGATCTCTGATTCTACCATTCTCTTAATTTGTGTTAGCCGATCACTAAATTGTGTTTCCTCCCGTTTTACCTTGTTTTACAAGCCCTTCTTCTGTTTTATAAGGTGTTTTATTCTATTATTTAGCCATTTTGGTTCATTATCTTTAGTCCTATATTGCCTCTAAAGAATATTCAATTAATGGTCTCCCCTGCCTCACCCACACTTGACCTGACACTACCGCTATGCTGATCTGAGTCACCTGATCCCACACCGTCTGACCTCACCCTACCTTCATTTAGTTCCACCCAATCAACACGAGCAAGGTATCTACGTAGCTCCGCAAAGTTGGCCTCACGAAAGTCGGGAACGAACATTTCATTCTCCTTCCTGTTCACATCCATCATTATACTGAATCTTATTTCCATTCACACCCTTGATTATACTAAATCTTATTTCCTTATACTGAAACTTACTTCCAACTAAGGTTTAAACTGCCTGAGTATACTACATTAAAATCCTTCTTACAAATAATCTTATATGAAAGATTGTCCACATATTACTGAGCTATAATCCATATATTATTTACAAATAATCTGTTTCAAAATACATAACACCAGTTATAAAGCCGGCTTACTGCTGTATGTGTGTGTTTGTTTATATATGTGTCTGTATGACTTCAACTGCTGTTGTCTATTACTTCCGCTATCATGCTGCCACTACTACTGCTGCTAACCAACACCTCTGCTATCATGTTGCGACTACTACGATTGCTACTCCTTTAGATAATGACATTACTGCCTTAGAAAAAGAACTTGGGAATACAGAAGTAAACGAAAATGAGGTCTTCAAAAAATGAATGTTGCACGACCTGAAATGTGCCCACTTGAACCAAAACAGGCGAGGACAATATGCCTCAAGACCTCACCATCTCGAGGTAATGGCTTACAGCTGAGGAGAAGCGTCTCGAGACAATCCCCCTTTGCTGAGTCTCTATACATTCTGAATCCTTTCTCGATCCTTTAATGTCCACCGGGATCCCAACCGACCCTCTCAAGATTTACAGGGGGATCGAGAACCGTGCGGACGCATCGCTCTCACCCCGGCGGAGGGGAACTGGGCGATGTTCTTCCGCTGGACGACATATAATACTGTAAACAGAGCCAGAAGTTGCCTGTGTTAACATATTACATGGTAAACAGTGGCATAAGTTACTGTGTTAACATATAACACGGTAAACAGAGCCATACGTTGCCTGTGTTAAGATATAACACGGTAAACAGGGCCATAAGTTACTGTGTTAACGTATAACACGGTAAACAGAGCCATAAGTTGCCTGTGTTAACATATAACACGGTAAACACTGGCATAAGCTACTGTGTTAACATATAACACGGTAAACAGTAGCATATTTTGTTTTGTGTCAACATATAACACGGTAAACAGTGCCATAAGTTGCCAGTGTTAACATGTAACACGGTAAACAGAGCCATGTGTTGCCAGTGTTGACGCCTGACTTAACCTGTCTCGTTCATGGCCAGACTCCGCATATCCAAACAATATTCATGAAATGTTCCTGGATCAAACATGTTAATCCAGTCAAATTCTTTAGATGAGCTAAATACTGAGCTTATAAAAGAGATTGCCACAGAAAAGGCAGATAAATTTCCATGGAATCAGTAAGACAGAGAAGCCAGTCTCATCTTGTAAGCCAGTCCTCCGTATCAACGGGTTGGCAGAAGGGAAGACAGCGAGCCGTAGCATCCCCATAACTTGCCAGTCCTTAAGGATCTTTTATCCCAGGAAGGAAGAGAGCTTCCCAGTCCCCTACGAGGAGATCCCCAGCTGGCTTAAAGAGGCTTCGCTCCGTCTTATCGGTTGTCTCCGTCCTGGGAGTGAGAAGGTCTTCAGCATTCACTGTCCTTTGTCTCCCGCTGGGACCTTTCACGGAAAATGCGATCATTTTCCTCCGGCGATATTGGTTACTCCTGCCTTATCTTACGAGTTAAATACTGGCGATATTTACAGCCACATCAGTATGCTGGGCACTTTACTTTGCCCTTCTATATTTGAGTGAAATGGACCGACTTCATACGTCACAACTACAGCAGCGACAACGGTGGATAAGACCTGTATCCCGATGAGTGTACAAGGTCTTGTGTGTGCAGGGTTAACTGAGGGTAAGCGTTTGTAAGGGACTTGTGTGGTCAAGTATTTGCCATGATCTTACAGTAAGATGACCTCAGACAAAGTCTTGCTAAGTAGAGAACTGCAGCATATTCACGAGATAAGAATATGATGTTGGCCATGTGAAACATGGCAAAAATAATATCACACAAATATATACAAAAAGCTTCCACAATGGTGGTATGTCAACAGTGCCCACCTACTGTCTACACTGACGACATGCCAACAGTACACTTTTGCCTACACTGGATATAAGGCAAAAGTGTCAAATCTACTGCTAACACATTAACAGTGGCCATCTGTTTACGACTTTCTCCTGTCTACACTGGCAGCATGTCACGCTGAACACACCAAAAATCGCTTTGATATATTCTTTTTTCTTCCTGATCTCCACTTCACCTGTAAGTGGACTTACTTACTGGGATTTAAACGGTAAAAGAAAGCAAGAGGTGCATCTCCTATATACTGCAGCGCTTGGTGTACTGTGGCAGCAATTGTGTGGCTGTGTCGGATTTTCGACAGTAGCCATTTTGTGGGTTCATAAATTATGTTACCACCTTCCCCGTGCCACTGTCTCTCTATCTGGCACACGTCATTCATCGTTCCTCTGTCATTACTCCTCCGTCAGGCTCCGTACATCACCTCCTTACTCCCTGACTGTTCCTCCGTCACACTCACTCCATCACACATCACTTCCCTTAATGTTCTTCCCTCACGCTCCCGGGATATCCCTTGCATCCTTCCTGCTCTCACCAATCTTCTTACTAACTCTTACATCTACTAATCTCCCTTACAATTTTCTTGGTCACTTATCTTACATTCCCCTTCCACCCTTACATCAACCAATCTCCCTTACCACCTCCTTTGTCCCTTTCCATCCTACATTCCCTCTTCGACCCTTACATCAACAATCTCCCTTACCCCCACACTTGTTCTTCTCCACCCTATACTCCCTGTTCAACACTTACACCTATCACACTCCCTTAACACCCCCTTGGCCCGCTGTTCGCTGTGTCGTACATCACACACATTAGTCTTCCTGTAGCTTTTTGTCCTCATCCAAACATCGTAACGACTTGTGCGATGATGTTTACGAGGTCAGATGTGATTTATTAATGAACAGTAATTCAGTGGACGGAAGGAGAACCCTGGAATCACTTGCCTCAGTCCAGACCTTGGAACCGTCAAGGAATGAAGCTGGAAGCACCGACGCGGCAGCAACAGCCGCTGGAACTCTACTGGCGGATGTCTTACCAGGCGGGACCCCCTCCCCCCAGCCTGGCTATAATACGTCATCAAGTTAACTTTATTAGAGAGACAGATCATGGTAGCCATGTGATCAGGGCAGGACACTTGCAACTATATCATGGTAACAGACCACGTTCCTGTGACGTACACTATATGTACTACACCTCTATCCTCAGGTGTACAGAGTACTCAAGTGTTCCTCTCCGGTTTGAGCAACCAATTTCACTGTTTACATCATCAAAGAGCAAGACCTACGTTAATTACATTCATTCATGAATTTAAGGACATTATTCAGTTATTAATACATTCATACCGTTTATTCTAATGATCAGGTGATGGCAAGTGTGTTCATTCATATGTTATCTGCTTATTTTCCCTTCGGCTGTGTCCAGCGAGTTCAGAGTTAGCGTCTAGTAAGATAACCACATCTCTAAACTCTTTGTGTTAACATCGTTACCTTTACATTTGTACACTTAATTACACTAGTAATTAGCGCTACACCAAATCGCTGCTTTTCTCTCACACGGCGCTATGAACTACGAAGACTGAGAATGACGGAGTAAATACGATTCTTGATATATCACAAGTTGTGACAGGAACTAAATTCCGAACATACAGATATATGAAAAGTTGAAAAATGATGGCACACCAGCATTTTAAAAGGATAACAAATGTTGCCAGGAAAGACTTCCCCATTACTTGTATCGGATGAAATTGAATAATTTCCTATCTGTAAAAATGCTCTGGTCTGAGCGGGATTTATTAGGTTACTCAGAAAGAACAGCACAGGATAATCTAGAGTGATTTCCAGTAAGCCCGTCTATTCGTATGTTAAGTCCCACGTCCACGGCTGATGTATTAAAATAGAATCTGTCCACGTACTCGAGTAATCCATTCCATTTATATATTAGAATACATTCTACGACGAAATCCTGCGGCTTCTCGCTCTTTCTGTTAACGAATATTTTGTTTTTCTGTTCAGTCCATTTCTATCTAAACGTTTTGATATCCCTTTTGTCATTCGTCCTCCATTTTCCTCTCTACACTGGCTGGCCTGGTCAGGAGACTTAAGTCCCAGGGGAGCAAGGTGGTGGACACGCAGGGAAGGAAAGGCATCACAGCGGTCAGAGGGCCAAGGGACAAGAGTCAGGGTCGTGTAAGGGAAGTCAGGAGGAAGGAGTGTCAGTCACGCCCTTGCTGGTGCTCTACTCTCAAGTCCCAGCTCACCTTCCTGGTAGGTGGAGGCCACAGTGAAAGGTCTTCCTTGTAAGACAGATTTAGTAACTCAGTCACTGGAGACCCTCTGGAACATATACTCACTTCCTGCAAATTCTGTTGTAATAAACTGGTCTACTTTCACACGTCCATAGCACACAGTGGCACCAGTGACTCACACGGTGCTGAATATATTACCCCACTGTTGGTGCTGTGAGCACTGTTGGAGCCACCCTTGGTGCTATGAGCACTGTATGAAACACTGGTTGACTTTTGAGCATTCTGCTAGCCTTTGGTGGTGTTATATGTAATGAATGAATCATTGATGGTATTGTGAGCCACTGGTGGTAATGTAAGCACTGTGTGAGCCCCTGGTAGTATTGTGATCACCGTGTGAGACCCCCTCCCCTGTAAACCAGTGAAGACTATGAGGATTATGTTAGCTACTGCTGGTGTTGTGAGTACTATGTCGCATGTAGTATAACGAGGACGGCATGCGAAGAGAATCACTATGACTGTTTGTTCCGGCCCCATGTGATATAACCCACCAGACTCGATGTATTCTACCAGGCACCTCGACCATCCTGGGAGACTTAAGCTGACCGGTTGATCCGGCCCCTGGTGATATTACCCACCTGGCTTAACGTATGTTCCACCAGGCACCTCGGCCACCCTGGGGAACTTAAGCTGCTGTATTTATTTCACGCCAGAATTCCGGACCAGGACCGTAGCACAGCACCTCACCTCAGCTGGCTGCTCACTGACTGAGACAAAGTGCTGGGCTCACGTGTTGGGTAAAATGCTGAGGCGAGACGTTGCGTTTGATTACATTTCTGTACCAGTGAACAAGTGACTCATTTCCACATTTCTACCTTTAAGTTCCTGACAAATCAACAGCGGTTTTCATCACATTCCTATATTTTCTCAGCAAACACAAATTCGTAAAACCATGATCGCGTTCGAATTTTGTGTCCAGTTGTAAAACAGACAGTGGAAGACCGGTGGTGGTGGTGGAGTGTGTGGGGCAAGATTATTGTTTATCAAATGTGGTGTGGAAGAAAGGAGGGGACTAATGTGTAATAACCCATTTATACATTACGAGGAGGGAGTTCTACACACGCGTGTATGGGAAGGGGAAGGTTGGAGTTCGTAACTGTGTAGGAAAACTGATCGCCATCATCTTATTGTCCCATTATGACACGCAGACATTATGTAACAGACACGTGAAAATGAATTTATGTTGTGACATGGCTGCTCCTTGTGCTACTACTTTCTATACGTGAGCATTCTGGTCCTCCCAATGATGTCTTCAAATCAGACACTCAGAGCGATTACTTGAAGAGAAAACCAAACTTTTCTTCTTTTTCAGAAAAAAATGAATCCGATTTTTTTTTATAGGAAACAGATTCAATGTTTTAAGTAAAAACCGGGAAACTTACAGATGATTTTTCTAAGATGTAATTTCAGATATAAATTTCCAGAGAAAGACGAGTTTGTTCCAGTGCAGCCTGACAAATTGACAAAATTTCGAAGGTTTTTCCTTCTTAGAAGGGATCCTCGGCAGCCAGATCCAAGGGAATAATATATGGCCCTTGGCGTTCGATATAAAAGTTTGTCTCATTCTTTATGAAAATGTATACTTTCCGAGCGAATCAGAATCACAGTAATGAGTCCTGTTATTTACCAGAGCACACCAAGGAAATAGACCTGAACACTTGGGAGATTAATTTCCATGAAAACTTCATCTTCACAACAAGGAATTTTTCCCTTTGTCAGTCAGCGTCTGTAGAGATGGCTCCATAAACAGAGTTGAAGATGCCAATATGGCATTCGTCCACAATTTATTTCTAGTCATAAATCTTTTATGAGAGTATTTTCAACGGTTCCACTATTCAAGGAGCTGAAATCTTAATCTTACAGAAAGTTTAGAATATGGCAGATCGCCAGGACGAGTGAACATCTTAATCTTAACTTTCCTGAACCAGAAACAGTCAGGGAGTTGCCACCAGGGAGATTGTTAAAGGAGCCGTTGTACAGTAGAATCTGTTGTGAGGTATTCTATGGCCGAACATTTGTCCCGAATATCAATGTGTTATCATCTATCAGCAGATGATATATCGTACTTCCTCTGATGGTTATCACGAGGTAAGGAAGTCAGTGGGCACGAGAACACTCAGCACGTCTCTGGTGAGGAACATCACAAGTGTTTCTGCGTCTCCAACATCCCGGGCAAACGTCCGTCAGGGAATCCACACTCAGGCACGGCAGTCACCACTCTGAACCAGGCTGATCTGGTCACGCTCCTTGTAAAGGTGTTCCAGTCTGTGCGACTTCTTAACATTAACTCGAGTCGTTTAACGTATTAATTATAAAAGATGAATCATATAGGACTGCTTATGAACTGTTTTGCATTCATTACTGATTTAAAAGTACTGTAATAAAGAAGTGCCATCTATGAAAGTGAAACCACGTGAATTTTTTCAAACAATTTTCTTAAATCATCCATTTTCATTAACATCTTTGGATGGCTCTTTTCATAATAATGTTATCATCGTAAGAATATAAAGGCGAAGGTCTATAATGTTTCTGATTCACATGATTGCTCGACATGTTGATAAAATGTTACTGAATAAAAAAAAGAATTCGCATGAGTTGTCATACGGCTCTAGTCTTCACCACTTGATGAAAAATCAAGAATATCTCTCAAATATTAGCTGAAGGAGGAAGAGGAATATCCAGTGAGCTATATATCTGTTGAGATGTAACGTAATTCGTAAAGTTTCTCAATACCTTACGAAAAAACATCATGAAGAAACCCACAAATATACACACCTACTTAACCCTCTCAGTACAACTGTTTGACCTCTGGGTTGAAGAAGTGAGCCTCGACGAAAGACCAGTTCATCATACCCAAGGGTCTTGCTGAAGGATCGTACAGACGCGATCAAGGATCATACAGTCGTGTTCAAGGGGTCAAATGGTACACCCTAGTCCCATCATACCTCACGGCACACGGCATCATCCTCGTACTTACAACTGCAGGTCACTGTTAGTCTTTGTTTACAGTGTATAGCGACGTTCCTCCCACTAGACAACTCCACTGAGGAAATGCTGACCACTTAGATTCTAGTGTTTGTTAACGTGATCAAAAATGCAAATCATATTTTCGATAATTCTCTATCAAGACATTTTGCAAACTTGAGTTTGGACTTGAAATAAGCTGAAATTTAGTCTGCAAAAGAATAAAAAAAATCCAGCAAGTATAACGATGACGTAAATCTTATGGTTATTTACGTGTACTGTTATTTTCCAATTTGTGCAATATATATCATATTGTTAGGAAATTTGTTTACCGAAATACCTGAGAATAACTGTATTAAACAGTGATTTACCTGAGAGTTGATAGAAACTGAGTACAGTGGCCACGGATCACCCAGAGGGACCTCAGCAGAGACTCAACTGTGTAAGACATTACTGTATTTTTCACATGCCTTGCCTGGATGGCCGACGTTTAAACGTGGCGCGAGAGGCAAGAATGTTGAGCTGATGTGTGTACTGCACTGTACAGTGAATGGCGGGTTGACATGTGTATCACAGAGAGTCGACTTGAATAAAGATAGTGGCCATTATCAAGATGTAGGCAGCTGTGTGTGGATGGTTTAGTAATAACTTTAATTACCATGACACATACGAAGCGGCTTATTCTCGTGTGCTATACAAACCTTCCCTATCGTAAATATAAATGTGGATCTTACTACGCAGAAAATACATAGAAAGACACATATGTTGCGTAAGGGAGTTTGAAAATTATTCTATAGTAGATACGGACATCAGCTGGCCTGGAAATAGTTATCATTAGTAAACATAATAATGACTAACAATAACACATCACAATAATAGCCTTGTGTTTAATGTGTCCTACAATGATAATCAGCTTCCTGTCTAAAGACCTCCCACTCTTGTCAGGATGATAATCAGCTTCCTGACTAACGACCCCCTGAAACAAGTCTTCACTGAACTTATCCTTGCCTGAAGGTCATTATCAATCCTCTCGACAACTAACATGATTCCTCAATGCTATGTTAACTTGTTTATCACAACACAAACCTGCCTGTCCTCTTATACCGCCATGTTATTCCTCTTCTGTCCTGTTATGAGACCAATCTATCGCTGTCTCCCCACTTTATTGCCGTTAAAACACTCCCCTCCAGGGTGTATGCTGGCGTCTCCACTCCCCCATCATTGTGTGTGTGTGTGTGACAGCCTCCCTACTAGGGCTGACTGAGGACCCAGCTGTCCTAAGTTTAGTCAGACCCCTGTTGGGACGTCTGCAGGTACTCACAGTTGCCTTGTATTAGCTACATCTGATGATGTCTGGATACGAAGTGTGTGATCTAACATCATTCGCTAAAGTCTGATCCTCCACCAAACCTTGGCATAAAGAGACCCAGATGTTCACGGATGGCAAGGCGTGACATCTGCCCGACGACATAGTCAATAAGTCAGCATGTTAGCGTGGAGGAGACGAGGGGAGCGAGTCTGGTGGCCACGGACGCTACACGCGGCACAGGATATCTGCTGAAAAAGATGAAGCCGGAAGTTTATATATGGTAATGACGGGTGTCTGGGGAGGAGGCTGGTGGGGAGCCGAGGGTGGGAGGGGGTATGGTAGTATCTGGGGAAGATGGCGGTGTGGAGCCGAGGGTGGAGGGGAGTATGGTAGCGTCTGGGGGAGGTGGTGGTGGGGAGCCGAGGGTGGGAGGGAGTATGGTAGTGTCTGAAGGAGGTGGCGGTGGGGAGCCGAGGGTGGGAGGGAGTATGGTAGTGTCTGGGGGAGATGGCGGAGGAAAGCCGAGGTTGGGAGCGGGTGGAGTGGCACAGAGTAATATGTTGCAGTAAGGGAATGTGTGTGAGGACAGGGGAGTGTGTCTGGTGTCAGGGAAGCTATGTATGTAAGGACAGGGTAGTATGTGGTGGCAGAGGAATCCGTTGGGTTAAGGAAGTACGAGTTCTGTTGTGGTCAGGTACAGATATACACACAGTACTGGTGAACGGATTCATGTCAAGCTATTGTGGATTCTTTTCCATGTAAGTCTCCAAGAGCACGATGACGGTGATGCCATATCCAAACTTGCATTAGATAAAGAGGATTTTGAGCATGATATTTAGATGCCAATTTGAAGTTTCCAAAATGAAATCAGAAAAGAATTAACAGAAAGATCTGAAGCAAACTGACGATTACAAAAAAAAAAAAAAACAATCGCAAAGTCCATTTTCCATGACAATGAAATGCATCAATTAAAGCGTGTATGGAGAAATCAGCAAGATCCGTAGACCACATGATGTTGCCAAACCTATACTGCTGGTAGGCCAGAGGTACTAATGGTAGGCTAGAGGTACAACTGGTAGGCTAGAGGTACTGCTGGTAGGCTAGAGGTACAACTGGTAGGCTAGAGGTACTACTGGTAGGCTGCAGGTACTACTGGTAGGCTACAGGTACTACTGGTAGGCTATAGGTACTACTGGTAGGCTAGAGGTACTGCTGGTAGGCTAGAGGTACTACTGGTAGGCTGCAGGTACTACTGGTAGGCTACAGGTACCACTGACACATTGAGAGAAGAAACAGAATCTTTTAGGCAGAGGTACAGACAAAACTTCCAAGAAATAGCACAAAACCTTATTTTTCCTGACAAGACGCCTGAAATTTTAGATTGTCTCCAGTTCGAGCATGATTACATGGAAAGATGTAAATCTATATGGTGAACCAGTTCTTGTGTCATGTTATAATTATCTACCCCTTGGCTTCTGACAAAGACCCTTTATAACCTCTGTAATCCTTCTGCGCTACCGTTCGCAAGATGAGTAGGGCGGCACCATGAAACAGCCGTTGACGTAGGCAAAAACCAAGAAAAGTGTGGCGGCGACATTTCCGGGCTGGTGGCAGCAGGGTGGAGGGGGCAGTATGAGATGCCAGGCCCTCCCTCTGAGCCTGTCTTATAATTTACAACTGTTATTGAAATGTCACCAGCTGCTGCATCGTAGTAGTACATGTATGTCTATGTGTCTCCCGATGTTGCAATAACACGTTTCACTATTGTCAGTATATAAGAAAGAACGACTCCATGTGAAACTTAACATCAATTCCCACAGCCCTATTGTCTGTACACTCTCTCTTCTACTTAACCACATACATTACAATGCAGGTGTTATCGAAATCCTCCTACTTCTGGTTATACCGCAGGGGAAGAGGCACCTAAAGTGAGAACGTCTTATCGTAGAACGAGAGTAGAGTCTCGTCGAGGAAGTTCTTGCCCCAAAGGAGTCCAACATATCCCTGCTACTGACTGCAGCGCAGCACGGAACTGCAGGAGCCACATAACAAGGGTCCTGAGGTTGTATAAATCAATCAAAAAAACTCACAACTGCCATCATTATTTTCATTCTTTCTTTACAACTCTCACGCGTCCATTACTTTCAATCTATCTTCCTTTACTTATTTTTCTCCCAAGGGCTTTAATGACGCTGTCACTC